>CAJQZM010031529.1:0-10475 GCA_907164665.1 Colias nastes | reverse complement strand
TTTAAGTGAATATTTTCGAAGATATTACAGATTTAAAAATTGCGGGATTTTATACCCGTGCGAAGCCGGAGCGGGCCGCTATGTTTTTATATATACAACGTTCACAGTTTTTCTGTAGTGTATTTAGTATCAGCATTGCACCCGTGCGAAGCCGGGGCGGGTCGCTAGTTTTATTATAATCGGTTAAGTGGTTTAGGAGTCCATTGAGGACAAACATTGTGACACGAGATTTATAATATATATTAAGACTAATACATTTGCAAATAGTTGAAATAACATTTTTGAAATAAAATCATAATTGTCCTAAAAAGTAATATAAACAAGGATAATTAATCATTTGTATGTATCTAAAAATATTTATCAAAACTATAACCTATATCCCAATATTGTAAAGAGAATAAAAAAATATCAAAGGAAACCGAAATTAGATTTATGTACTCGTTGTTTTTCTAGAAAGAATTTCCTAGCCTTTTTTAAAACGTCTATTTTTAAACAACAAAGCAAGACATCGAGCGAATTCATAAAGACTCTTTTATTTATGCACTGCTTCGGTCGCTTGACAAACTGTTTATTAATTCACTCTAATTAAATTATACTCCAGCATCCCATGAGAACCTTTTAATGTCCTCTCATAAGATCGAAATTCATAAATTAACTAAGCTATTTGCTATGCCAGACCATGCGCGCTTAATAACTCCGTTAACTTTTTCTCGACTTCTTACTCAACTGAAAAGAGAAATACAGAAAATTTGGTAAAATCTGTTCATTCGATATAACAATTACCTTTCAATTTGACAAATGTTGGTTAGTTATCTTGAGTTTTGTATTGGAAGTTGGCGGAGTCCATATATTGGGTAGAGCCACAAAAAGAGTCTTATGTTTTTTTTTCATTCGCTCCTTCTACAGTCCAAGTTTAAAATATATAATATAGGGATGAGTTTATAATAATATAATGTTCGTTGTAAATAGAAGTCTATATATACTCTCAAATCGGACAAGTAATATTATAGTCAATTAATAGCAAATTGTACTCAAGTTTAACGATGTGTCAAGGACATAATATTCCGTACTTACTCCAATACGCGTCACAGTGTATGTACATATCAATATTCAATAGTATATCACTACACAGTATAAAACAAAGTCGCTTTCTCAGTACCTGTATACTTAAATCTTTAAAACTACGTAACGGATTTTGATGCGGTATTTTTTAATAGATAGAATGATTCAAGAGAAAGGTTTTAGTATAAAATTTATTAGGTTTTAATTATATAATAACAAAGCGGGCGAAGCCGCGGGCGGAAAACTTAAGGGAAATCTAGTTCCATTATGATGCGTGGCATTCACTAGGTACATGCATCAGCCGAAATCAAAACAAATCTGTCATCGTCCACATACTACACAAGCGTTGCGCTCGCGTTGCAGTTGCACATTCACACCCAGATTTGTCTGTGGGCTTTTCGCCAGCGACAAGTACAGTGGATAGGTGTGCTAATAAACGATGATAGACATTAGACGTGTCTTGGACATAATAATTGTTTTAGAATATTTAACAAAATAATTCTTCTTGAATAAAATCAAAATAATACAAGGTAAAAGGGTTTCGGTTCCTGATTAGAGATCGGAAGTTTTAACCCGTTGAATTTACATGAACGCTAATTAATTAAATTTGTTCGAACTCTGTGGTGATTTAATTGTGAGTAAAATAATTTGAAAAAAACTTTTACTGTAAGTATATTTTTCAATTATTTTTTACATACATTACAGAAAAAAGTATCGAGAAATCTCGGTCGGTTCAAATAATGAATTGGCCAACAACAAACACAATTAGAAGTAGGTATGTGTGTAAAAAACATTGTGTATTATTTTTTCCAGACCAAAAACACACAAGAACGGCTTAAAGTGACGGCACAATTTATAATATTCAATTCCTTCTAATTAATTAGATGTTATGCTTCTTGCGAGTTTTTCAAATGCTCGTGTTAGGTACTCAGATAAAAAGATCTAGTTGCTTTCGTAAACAAAATTAACTTTGCATATACGATTGTATGATAACATTTTATTTGTTCTTTCGACTCTGTTAAACATTCCTTTGATCATGATGATGATTTTTGTCATTCGTAGGCTAGGTATTAATACAAAATATTTACCTACAAATATAATTTTATTTTGAAATTTCGAGTACCTAATAGAAACAAAAAAAAAACACAAACAAACAACAAACGATTTTCTTTATCACGCATGATTTAAAATATGACTTTCATAATTCAAGACTTATAATTGATCCGCGAACAACTTCGTCCTAACTGCTCAATAAAAAGATACGTTAATAGAATAACAGTTTCTAACTGTCTAACGTTGGTAAGCCTGCCAGTCTTCTTTCTTCCGATGTTCCCATATCAATCATATTTCCGAATAAATAATATAATACGCTTTCACGTAGCATCTGTCGAGTTCAATTTTTGATAACGCCCATATCACCCGTAAAAATCGACTTCGTATTCCTAACAAAAGGTTCAAACAAATACGGATCAAACTGTTCAATTAACCTGTAGGAAAGGATGTATTTTTATAAGAATGGATGAGATACTGACCTACGAAAAAGTTTTTTGAAACTTCGTAACTGACCAAAGAATGCCTACATAAATTTATGGATTCAGTTAACATGAACTTTTTATTAAAGAGTAGGTATATGTAGATTGTAGATACTATAGTATTAATAACTGTATGATATTCAACTTCAAACATTCTTCATCCCAAGTCGCTTGCTGAAATCGGGTCTTTATAGATCATCGAACAAAGCGTATAATTTAGTTATAGAACTTTCGATCTCAAACAAACATAGAGTTCTCGTTAAACTTGAAGAACAACGGATAACCATAAAGCGTATTATAAAATTTGTGATTTGATAGTAGATGTTGTGTACGAACTGGTCGATGGACTTTGGGTGGCGAAAAGAAGACGAAATAAACTTGCGCGTATAGTTTATTAATCAAAATTACAAGAGTGCGTTTGGTACAATTAATTTTAGCGAGGGAGTGTCCTGCTCGGCGGTTGCGTGGCAAGTCGATGTCGTAGAGGACAGTGGTAGGGTCATCCGCGGCCAATCGCACGGCGCGGCGACGCGACGTGACGCCGCGATGACGCAGTACCAACGCTCCGTTCCGCACGATTTTGTTGCGGCAACATGCTCCCGGCCTTGGAACGTGCTGGTTCCAACGAACTGTCGACCACGAAGCGAAGAATCAGCTATCTGGTGAAGGAAGCGGACAAATTTTAGTGAACGCCCGACGCACGATGCCGTCTGCAGTACGAATGTCGGCCACTCGTGCTACTCCATCCTTCCCCGGATATGTCGCGTGGATGCGCCCCAAGCTCCACTTCAACGGCGGCAATCGGTCGTCCTTAATGAGAACGAGCGTGTTCTCCTTGAGATCCCCCTTGTGCTGGTGCCATCTGGTTCGCGTTTGCATCTCGGAGACATACTCTTTGGACCAACGATTCCAAAAGTGCTGGCGTATTTGTTCCACCCTCTGGAACCTTGGGAGACGAAGCTCAGGCACGTCGTATAGATGCTCAGCCGTTACAGGTGCAGTCAGCGGACGACCAACCAGGAAATGTGCAGGGCTAAGTGGAAGGAAATCATTGGGATCTGTGGAAAGATGGGTCAAAGGACGGGAGTTCAGGACAGCTTCAACCTGGGTCAATACTGTGCTAAACTCCTCGAACGTTAGATGTGCGTTACCTACTACACGTTTGAGATGGTGCTTGCAGCTTTTTACTCCAGCTTCCCACAATCCCCCGAAATGACTAGCGTAAAAAGGTATCATTTTAAAATTAATATTTTGCGAAGTTGCATATGCTTTAATTTCATCAGAACAGGTAGCTAAAAATTTTTTGAACTCATTCATGAGACCAACAAAATTCTTCCCATTGTCAGAAAAGATAGTCACGGGTTTACCTCGCCGCGATATAAAACGTTTCAAAGCTAATAGATATGATTCCGACGATAGATCGCTAACAAGTTCCAAGTGAACCGCGCGTGTAACAAAACATATAAATAAGCATATGTACGATTTTTGTAACTTAGCACCTCTGCCTTTACGATTCAACGTGAACACTGGGCCAGCGTAGTCGACACCACAACGTATAAACGGATAACCTGGGTCCAGACGCTCCTGCGGTAGATTCCCCATAATAGGCGCGACCGTAGTCGGTTGCAGTCGTGCGCAGCGCATGCATGAATGTACCACCTTCCTAGCGAGGTTTCTGCCGCCGACCGGCCACCACATCTCTCTGAGCGTAAACAGTAAAAGCTGTGGCCCGGCGTGGAGTAAACGTTCATGCTCGAACCGAAAAAGCAAAAGTGAAAAATGATGATTAGCTGCGATTAAAATAGGAAATTTTTTATTAAAACTAAAATTTGGCGAATTTTGAATACGCCCACCTACACGAATTAAATTATTATTTGCGTCAAAGAATACATTTAATTTAGAAATTTGATTATAGCCTGATATATTCGTTATATTTTTATTATTTTTAAGCGCATAATAAATATCGGGAAACGATTCCTGTTGACTCAACTTTGCTAACGTTAATTCAGCACGATTTAATTCCTCAACTGATAATAGACCTGTCCACTTATTAGTTTTATTTCGCGCGTTATTAATAAAACGTAATACATAAGCAGCTGCGCGTTTAAGTCTATTATATTGTGAAAATCGAGAAAAAATAATTGAATTATCGTTTAAATTATTACTTATGTGACAACAAATATTTGTAGATTTAATTTCCGGTAAATCTGTATTAATTAATTTGGAATGTTTCAAATCGGGCAACTCAAAATGTATATTATGTAAAAATAACGGACCCTCCCACCATAAAGATGAGGAGCTAAGCGCTTCTAGACCTTGCCCGCGTGAGACTAAATCGGCTGGATTATCCTTGCCTGCGACGTGACGCCATGGATGTTCCTTGGTCAGCTCGTGAATCTCTGCCGTCCTATTTTGAACATAAGGTTTTAATAAATTAATAGGCATACCTAACCAACCTAAAACGATAGTTGAATCTGTCCAAAATACAATTTTATCAAAGTTTGAACGCAGTGATCCAATAAGCTTATTACATAATCGTGCACCTAACAACGCACCACACAACTCTAATCTAGGTATAGTTGTAGATTTAGTCGGCGCGATCTTACCCTTCGAACATATCAAGCGCACTGTGACATCAGCTGTTGCATTGATCGTACGAGCGTATGCGCAAGCTCCGTACGCGACCTGTGAAGCATCGGTAAATATATGTAGTTCGGTTCGCACTGGATCAATGCACATAACGTGACGCGGTATTCGTAAACTACTAAGAAAAGATAATCCATTTATAAATTTATCCCATATTTGTGAAATTTCGTTGGGAACCGATTCATCCCACGTCAATTTTAACAACCAACATCTTTGTAATAAATGCTTTGCGATAGTAATAAACGGACTTAATAATCCTAGCGGATCGTATATTTGTGAAGCACACGATAAAATAATACGTTTTGTCACTACTTCACTCTTTTGTATAATTTGCGTGAAATAATAAATATAATCATCGAGACTATTCCATCCGATACCTAAAGTTTTATTGTTACAAGTTTTATTAAGTAAACATAGATCGTGTGTTTGCGATTCATTAACGCTAGGCGTAATTAAATTTAAATTATGACTAAAAATCCATTTTCGTAATTTAATACATGCTGAATCTAAAAGACTACTAGTTTCTTTACAAATATTTTCTAATTCGGATATAGAATTCGATGAAACTATGAGATCGTCAACGTAAAAACAATTATTAATAGTATCGGCTACATACGGAATATTCGAGTGTTTGGCTAATTCCTTTAAACATCTACAACTTAGATACGGTGCGGATGCCGTTCCATACGTCACGGTGTTGAGTCGGTACACCCTCAGCGGCTCTGAGGGATCATCCCGCCACAAGATCAGCTGCAGGTCACGCTGATCTTCAGCAATATTCAATTGCCTGTAAAATTTTTCAATGTCAGCGCATGCAACATACCTATTCTCGCGAAAACGTAATAAAATAGAAATTAAGTCACCTTGAATAGCAGGTCCAATCATTTGTATGTCGTTTAATGATACGCCGGAACTAGACTTCATACTCGCATCAAAAACTACGCGTAATTTAGTTGTGGTGGCGTGCTCCCTAAACACACCATGATGCGGTAGGAAATAGTGCGGATTCCCATACGTATTGACGAGACTCATATGACCTAAATTAATATATTCCTGTATAAAATCAGAATACATCTTTTTATAATTAGTATTTTGCTGAAGACGTTTCTCTAACGCGTAAAAACGACGTTCAGCTTGTGCGCGTGTATTACCTAATAACTCAGGTGATTGTTTCAACGGAATTGAAACACAGAAACGACCATCGGAAAGTCGACGTGTTGTGCGAATAAAATGTTCCTCACAAGCAATATTATCTTCGCTCGATAATTGCTGTAATTTATTGCTAGGCGCGGATATTTCTTCCAATTCCCAGAAATTCCTAACTAACTTATCGAGTGAATCATCTTCCGTCGATAATGTCGAATAATTACAATTAATATGTGTTAAATTTTTGTTATTAGTATACGGAAAAGATTTAATTGCACCTGACACTATCCAACCTAATTTGGTGTTTTGAAGGAAAGGACCACTTTTAAGGCGCATTTTTCCTTCGGTTATTAATTCCCAAAATAAATCAGCACCGATCAGTAAATCAATAGGTTGACTTTCGTAAAAACTGGGATCAGCTAACAATAAATTGTGAGGAATATTAAATTGATTGAAATTAAATGTAGTTGTAGGCAATTTTGATGTAATTTGGGGCAAAATCAAACATTGAAAACGGGCAGTGAAGCTCCCGTCGCGCGATTTAATTTCAATGTTACAAGATTGCGAACATTGCGTAATAGAATTACCTACACCGTGAATATGTTGAGTGGACTGTAATATTCGTATATTTAATTTATTTGCTAACGATTGCGTGATAAAAGATCGCTCGCTTCCGCTATCTAGAACTGCGCGTGCGCAATAATACTCACCCGATTCATTATATACTTCAACTATCGCCGTAGACAATATGACAATCTGTTGCGAAGAATTGTCATCCTTTGTATGCATAACGGTTTGTGCGTGATTAGTATATTGAAGTTGCATGTGTGCGTTATCTGATGTAACGGGATGCGTATTAGTAAGCGAGGGGTGCTCGTACGTAGTTAACGTCACTGTATTTTGTTTAATTGGTGATAATTTAATTGCATCACAAAGTAAACTATTGTGCTTTTGTTCACACTTTCTACACGGACCAAAAAGACAAGTACCAACTAAATGACCTGGACGCATACAATTAATGCATAAGTTTTTATCCTTTATGAAATTAAACCTATGTTGCGGGGACAAGTCGAGAAACTTCTGGCATGAATATAGCTGATGCCTTTCGTTACATAATAAACATGACTTGTAATGGCTGCGCGACTTATTGGATTGCGATTTAGATGAGTGTTTGTTATCCGAAACTATGTTACAATGAATTTTGGATGATGAATTTTTATTTTGGTAAGTAGAAAATTTATTTGAATTATTTGAAATACTAGGTTTACTGTGATTTACGGAAAGTGTAGTTAATAAATCGGCTTTTTCTTTAATAAATTCCAATAAATCATGTAGCTTAATAATTTTATCTTTATGTATTTTATAAAAAGTGTTCTTGAATTGTTCCCACTCGCGTTCAGTGGTGGGATCTAACTTTGATACCACGATATAAATAATTAATGTGTCCCAATATTCAGTGGGTTCCCCTAAAATTTTAAGAATACGTAAATTTTTCAAAACTGTATCGATTAAATTGTGCAATTGACAAGCTGATTCTCTGGAGACATTTTGTAGGGAAAATATTGCTTTAATGTGACTTTGCACTATCAATCGCGTGTTATTAAAGCGGTTTAATAAAAGATCCCATGCAACCAGATAATTATTGGATGAAAATTCAACGTTTTCTATTACAATTTTAGCGTCACCTTTTAAACTCGCCTTTAAATAGTGAAATTTTTGAATTGGTGGTATTGATTTCGAATCATGAATTAAGGATGAAAACGTATCGCGAAATTCTACCCAGTGTTCATGTGAACCGTCAAAGCTAGGTACAGAAATAGTCGGTAATTTTACTGAATCGTTACTAAAATTGTTACAGGTCGTATGGTGGTCGTGCGCTAAGGAACAGTCAATGGATTTATTAACAGATCTATCCTCGGAACCATCTGGGTTTACCATGCAGTCCAGCATCGCCAGGACAACATAATATTCCCTCTCAAACTCGACGCGTGATTCTATGAGTTTATCCGTTTCTGACTCCGGGACAAGATCTTCGATTTTACTTTGTACTTGATTGAAATCGTTCATTAAACTTTGCGCACCTGGTATACGTAGTTTTAGTTCTGCCCTCTGATGCGTGTCAAGGTCAACATTTTCAAACGAAGAAACGTATTTTTTAAAATTAGTTAATCTACATTTAATTAAACCCCTTTTTTTCCTCAATTCCTTAAGCTCCTTTTGTTCAGATAGCGACATAATGACTGAAGTAAAAAGCTACAAGTACTTACGTGCCACGTGAAGCAGATTCTTCGGTTGCGTAAAAGCACGTGAGGAGGCAAGCAACACCAAAAGCTCTGGAATATACAAAGCACAGTATCATTCAGATGAAGCTTTACAGGGTTGGATAAATTAGCTGGCCGTCTTACCAAACTGCACTGTAATTTTGCGACTTCTTCGCCGATTGCGTCTCCAAAATCCAGGATCCGGCTCGAAGGACCAGAAATGTTGTGTACGAACTGGTCGATGGACTTTGGGTGGCGAAAAGAAGACGAAATAAACTTGCGCGTATAGTTTATTAATCAAAATTACAAGAGTGCGTTTGGTACAATTAATTTTAGCGAGGGAGTGTCCTGCTCGGCGGTTGCGTGGCAAGTCGATGTCGTAGAGGACAGTGGTAGGGTCATCCGCGGCCAATCGCACGGCGCGGCGACGCGACGTGACGCCGCGATGACGCAGTACCAACGCTCCGTTCCGCACGATTTTGTTGCGGCAACAGTAGACTAACTTTTTACTCAGAAGCCAATCTCCCTTATGGCGCGAATGGAATTGCTGAAACTCTGAAACTTTACAAAACTAGTTTCCTCCAAGCGAGCAGCTGTCGCGTTACGTAGGACCAAACGTTATGTCAATGGTCCTCGATGCAGAGGAAATGGTGACGTCACATCTATATCAAACAAAAAGTGAAATCAAATAATAGTTATCATTCATTCTGAAAGTTAATCTGAATCGGTAATTTAGTATCGATGCGTAAAAAATTATTATAAGATTTTTATATTAAATATTCGTAGTTGCTTTTTCAGCCATTAAGGCAGTTTCGTTTTTCAATTTCGGAAAGTCAATTTACATGATATTTTTTAATGGTAAACACAGAAACGCTGCGATTTACCGAATACCTTTAACGTTATATGCAAGTGTTATCGTTTTAAACCGTTTTACCTTGCGCAACGATAGAACTAATCAGTTAAATTAAGCCTCCTGTAAACGCAAGCTTTTGCATTCACGAGTACTAATTGTTACAGATTCAAGTAGAGCCTTATCGAGTTTTTGCTCAGAACTCGATTACATGCACGGAAATTGGATTTAACTCTAAATCCTGCACTTTTCTTATTGTTAAACCACGATCCATTTCAGTACAATGTAAGGATCTTATTATGATAAGATATTTTTTGAGGATTCTAAAAATTGTTGTTAGCCATCAAACATTCATTTTCGTATGATTAGCTTTGATATAAAAGTACTATTTAATTTTTAACATTACGACACATATAAACATAATAAATTATTGTAATGTATTGTTATAATATTAATCTGTAAGCCTGTTTCGTTTTTCTATTGGTTAATATTTCAAATATAATATATATAAGTAATAAGTATAAGTAGTTTGTAAATAAAAATACTGGAAGTTTTGTTTTATTATTACAAACATAATCAAACTGAAAATTAAATCACATATTAAGTTTAATACTAATTGTTTCATATTTATGTACAGAATATAAATGACGTATTTATTATAATACAATTATTGCGTAATTACTTCCGATAGCACAAGAATAACAATTGCAATTAATCTAGTAAAATAAATTATACATACAACGTTTTATCTCTGTATTATGCTACAACTAAAATTGGGCATAATTTTAGGTGCTTGTAACACAAATCAAGTGGAAACAAGATACGCAACATTAGTTTTATTCTAGTTTAAATTTAAATACATAAATAATATCCTTTCGAGATAAGTAAATCTCGAAAGACCGCTTTGCTTGAATTGAGAATACTGATAATATTTTAAAGAATAAACATTTTGTAGTAGAAAAAGGTTTACATAAATTA
>CAJQZM010031526.1:0-14656 GCA_907164665.1 Colias nastes | reverse complement strand
CAGCGCAGTACAGCGCAGCATAGCTCGATGTTGATTTGTCACCCTTATGGCCATAATTCTACAATGCCAATCAATATGACAAATGGCGGTAGGCAATAGCTCCGGCGGCGGTATTCTTTCGCACATCAAAGAAGATTACCGCCGTAATTATTGCGTATGCGGCCACACTACCGTTTGTCCAGTGTGCAATATGAGCTCACCGGCGACGCACGTATCGACCGACATGGAGTGGTCAAATGAAAAAGCGCTCGATGGCGCAAATTTTTGGAATTCTTGGAATTCTTCTCTTTGGGATCTTGGGGATACCCAACAGAAGAACTATAAACATCGCAGTGTACACAATGATGCGTGGCGTCGGATCAAACAAAATTTATCATTTCCAAGTACAATAGATGATTTGAAAAAGAAAAAATCCTTTTTAAAAAGAAATTATCCTTGATGAATTATTACAGAAACCATATTATATATTAATTATTAACTAATATTTTTTTTGCTGCGGTAAATG
The DNA here is from genome assembly GCA_907164665.1 of Colias nastes. Lineage (NCBI taxonomy): Eukaryota > Metazoa > Arthropoda > Insecta > Lepidoptera > Pieridae > Colias > Colias nastes. The sequence goes on along the minus strand of CAJQZM010031526.1, from coordinate 14,151 downwards.
CCAATAATTACCGACATATCTAGGTAAACTGTAGTGTAACCACACCAGTTCATGCAGTAATTTAGACGGTAATTTAATGCCATAATTATTGCGGTAACAGCCCGGTAGACGGTAAGGTAGTGTGGCCGTAGCATCACAGGCCATCTTGAACGTAAGGAATGAGAGAAACAGTTGTTTCTTATCGGTTCTTGATATAATAATTTATTTTATATTATCTTGAAAAAATATCGATAATTTGAGAAGACGGTTTATTAGCATGAGAAAGACTGTTTTAAACTAAATCACATAAGTACGATTAAAATGTGTAAACTTCCGAAAAATAAAATGTATAAAAATGTATAAAATAATCAATCCAAAAATCTAAGTTTGAAAGCCAGTTGCAACCAATAAACTAAAGTTTAAACTAGAATTGTCTGTAAATCTATATTTGACGTATACAATGACAGACGTGTGTCGTCATGGTATCTTAATGAAACTATCAGTAGTATTTATTGTAATCACATAAAGATGTTAAAAGTTCAAGACCAAGTAATCAGTTGATTATTCGCGTTACATCATATTGTAAGGTATTGTCGTAGGTTATCTATGTTTAAATCGAATCTTAGTAAATAGTTATCAATATTTTTTAAATTTTTTGATAGAAATTGCATTTTTTTCGTTAAATAGTAAAATCTAATCGCAAAATCTAATCGCTTAATTAATCCAACCCTTGATACATAACGAAATTAACACTTTCCCAAAACCAGTTACCCTTTCAAAGTGCTCGTATATCACATTCAGTATTCCAAAAAATGACCATATTATAAATATTGCGGAACCCTAAAAGGGTTGACGAAGCCAAGTCATTCAACAGAAGCGTTACAACTGTGGACGTAATTAGATTTTTACTTGGCTTGATTATTTGCTGTATGTGCATATTTTACATGAAAATGTCTGTGGAAAATGAGGTAAAGAAACAAAAGAATTTGAACAAAAACTTATTTTTTATCTGAATTGACAATGATAATTTTCAACGGTTGATGTTGAGGTTGATTATATTACAATAAATGCCCTTTGTTTTCGATTAAATTAAGTTGAATAAAATTTTTAAATTTACACTTAAGTATTAATGTTAATTAAGTAACAAAACTAAAAGTATATCAATCCCGATCGTTTAAAAAGAAGTTGTTTTAATGCCTATGAAGGCTGTCGTAATGGTTTTGAAGGTAACCTAATGAAAATGATGATTCGATACAATTTTCCCGAGTTAAACAGCTGTTAGAGTCGATTTAATTTTCTAGTATATTTACATCTGTAAAGATTTATTTATGACTAACTGAATTTGACCTTCCCATGTACATCACGGTCAGTGTTCCCACATTTTTCTTTCTCTACCATCTCTATATATCATGCTATGAAAAAAAATTCTAAAAAAATGTGAGAATGGCTTAGCCATTCCTAAGTACACTTAAACCACACTTACACAAGTACTCAAAATGCGGGTTTTGGTCACCGCAAAATTGTATATGAAATAATAAATATATAATCATTGACGTCACAAGGCGTAATCTATTCCGGTCCTGCGGCGCGTGCGCGTCACGCCTTGTATCATTGAACTGTCAGAAATTGAGATGATTCTTTTAGCTTTATGTGTACACATACGATTGATATGGTAATTTACTATTTGATGAGTATATAAGAGATGACAATTGTGCAATACGCCGTATTATTTCATTACCTACATGATATTCGTGTGTACTTTTTAGTTTTGTCTTATCTTTTTGTGACATATTCATGTGTATTTAGAAGCGATAGTTTGAAGTTTATTTTGTTATTTTGACTATTGCTAACATTGAAAAGAAAATTTATAATTTCCACTATTCAGAAATCTAACATGTATAATGTATATTATGTTATATCTCTCTCAACAGGAAAATATATTCAACCCATTGATAGTTTTTTGTATCTATTGTTATGTAATTTGATGACGATAGCGCTAATTTTATGAATTTCATTGAAAACTGGTTTCCACGGTTTAATCATTAACGTGAACGCCACGATTTACACGATCCGATGTTATTTCAAAGGCGTTATACATCTCTATTATAGAATACATGTACATAGGTACAAACTACTTGACTTCCTAAAAATACAATAAATCCGATCATTTGTTTGAAAATATATTTCTTGCTCTTATCATGTTGAACTACCTTTGCATGCACCTATTATTAACCGTATGACTGTAGGGAAAAATACATACTTAGATGATACTATCGTCTTTTCCATATAGACTTAACCATATTATTATAGTAATGTAACATAATACAGGCTGTATTTGAGAATCAGGCCGGCAAATTCACGGCCTGCGCTTAGAATATTGTAAATTTTTAAGAAAAAATTATGGTCCTTTAATTCATCTAATGGGACCTTTAGCCCACTGATTCCTGGTTTTAGATTTTTTTATACGAATGCATTGAAGACCCAATTCAATAAGTTCTAAAAGACTTCAAATATATTATACCAGATTTTGGCTTCAAATAATCTAGTTTGATAAAAGTGGATAGAATTTCCGTTAAAAATTAAATGCGTCAATTCATTGACGTACAGTCTCCGCTAAGACATCTTCGGTTATTCTAGGCTAATTACTTTATAATACGGTTATATATGTTTTCGGAAACACGTGCATTCATAATTGACGTTTTGGCTTGCTAGCATGTATTGGCATCGAAATTCAGTCTGCAATACCATGTTCAATTTTCATTATCCGATGTTGATAAACACGCGAAAATCAATAAATGTGCACTTAAAATTAATAGTGTATTTATTTTTAGCTCAGATGCATACATATATTACATAAATAAACTTGATTTAACAGCTACTTTAAGACAATGATTCAATCTTTGTAGTAACTTCTTAAACGGCTGTTTAAACGTCGGTTAGAATAGTGGTGTAATACCTAAAAAAATACCAATACCATTTTATGGGACATACAAGATTTTAAGATCGCAAAAAAGTAGTCAATGTTCTTCTCCGCGGTTCCATCTATCGATATATCAAAACTTATCTAAATCTGATGAGTATTAATTGTATGTTTTTTTTATCGAATACAACAAAATCTACTAATATAATTTCTATATAAAGCAAAATTAATCATAAGCTCATATCTTATCTATTAATATTATTGTCATAATTAATTATGAATCAATTAGTCCTTTATTAGGGGAAATCATGCTTATATAACATAATTAAGGCGTATGTGGATTACATTGAATTAAAGTCGGAAAGAATAAACAAATTTAAAAAAATTGTGCGTGTAATAGTGTACACACGTAAGAAGTGAAACTTCTTTATGACCTTATTTTTCAAAAAATAATTTACTATATGCAACTTTACAGAAATACGTCGAATCACGCGTGGTAGGGATAAGAAAAAGATGGCGCGTAACGGAAAAATGTCACGCGTAACGAAAAAATGTTACACTAAATTTTTTTCCAACCCCGATAAAGAAGTTTCACTTCTAAAATCTTATAGAAAAGTTTAAAAAAATTATATATTACGTTAATACGTATTGCTTTTAAACTCGCTTTGGATAATAACTAAAAGAAAAATAAAGACACGCAGCTTGTAGTGTAATTAACAGGAATAAGTACCAAAAAGTTTAATTTTTTTACGTTTTTGTATTCCAATGATTGAAGATTGAATCGAAATAATATGATGAATACTCCGATGTAATCTTACATTTCTCTTGTTTTATTTTTCAAATTGAAATGCCTTTCGCATTGCGTGAGTCCTGTTATCATCTTTTTATTTAACTTAAGACTTAAGTAATTAAGTTACGTTACAATGTAGAGTCCAATTTAGGCTATGCCTTATTTCAATTGCAGTTCTTAAGGTATTATGAAGGTAAATTTTTATAGTCCAGTTTGTTAAATCCTCAATAAAACTAGTTTTTAGCTGAGTGTTTTAGCTATGCATCAGTCGTAGTTTGGATATCACTTCAGTGCCGTCCAAACTCAATGATACTTTGTATCTTTTATCAACAATGACGATGCCAATATGCGACACGCACTTAATTCAAAAGTATAATTTTTAGAAAGAACTTATATTAACCTATGTTTTATTATTTAACATTAACCTACTAATTGACATTATTCGATTCCTTCTATATTACTGGGAACATGAGCTTTTTCATAGGCATGATATATCTTATGGAATTTTTTAATACCCCATGACGTATCAAAAGATACAGGTTTAGGACACACACCAACAATAATGCATTTAAAAACGGCTAAAACCATTTTTACGCCCCGCTTAATATTCTCCATAATTTATTTACCTACATCTCGCTCACTCGACTAAACGAGTCGGGCAATTACCTAAGCGTATCTACAACTAGAAACATCTAAGTTAATACGCCTAAGTGAATAAATATACAGTCCATTTATAAAGTTCCATCTTCCAGGTGGCCTGGGCACGCGGCACTGGGTGACGTTCATGCTGTTCCTCGGAATGGCCAACGCGTACATCATGAGGACTAACATGTCCGTCGCGATCGTGGCGATGGTAAACCACACCGCGCTGCCCGTGGATAAGGAGGCTATGGACACTGAGTGCGGGGCTGTTGATGGCAATTCTACTAAGGTGGGTTATACTAATAAGGGTAAAGGAGAAATAGGAATTCCTCCTTATTAATATTGATCTCTAATATTAATAAGGAGAGCTGTTGGGTTAAGAAAGTTATAGAGATGGCTCTATGTAGAGCTATTCATGATACTAGTGTGTAAATTCGGAAGAGTCGCTCTACCCAAAATCATCAGTGCATCAACAGCCGAATTATGTAACATTGGTAGCTAAGATGTAAATAGATGGCTCTTTGTAGAGCAATACTTGAAAGCTGAGTGAGTTTCGTTCTACCGAAAGTTGAAAGTCGGGTTGTGAAAAGGTGAATGATGTTATTAGAAAAATACTTGATACTGGATACAAGACTGTAAATTCAGAAGTATAGGGCTATCAAATGTCATAAGTTCATCAAAAATTTTGCTACTAATATGTGCCGAATTATGCTACATTGGTAGCTAACACGTGAATCTTTTTAGAGCGAGTAGAGTGACACTTGAAACTAGAGTGCCAATTCAGAAGGTGTCACTATACCGAATTAGCAACTAACATCAGCTATGGGTTGTAACGATGTAGAAAAAGATCTGTTTTTAGAGCGACCTTGTAAACCAGTAATTAAGGTTACTAAAGATATGTCAAAAATCATCCGAGCATTAATATTTCTTAAGGGGAGCTATTGAGTTACTGCTTGGGTTACTGTTTGAAAGTTAAAGGAATCTTTTGATGAGTGACATTGTCATCACTTCAAGTATTTAAATTTAATCAGCAGGATATATTAACAGCCTACCTTTTCTTTTATCCTGGTAGAGACTAAAAAACTTATCTTCCGCTTATCCTTACTTTTTATATTCTCTCGCATTTATTAAAATGTTTATTAATAGAGATGCATTTATTTACTACGTACTTCCTTACTCAGAAAAATGTTTTACAAGTACAAATCGACCTGCATGAAAGAGACTATAAAAGTTTCTTATCTCACAATTAGAACTGAATAAAACACCAAAAGCCAGTATAAATACGATATGTATCATTGTTTGCTTGTAACATAAAAATATGTGTCTAACCTGGTTTTGTTTTACAGGAGGTGTTAACTCAAGATGGCCAATTTATTTGGAGTTCCACACTCCAAGGCTATATTCTTTCATCATTCTTCTATGGATATGTTATTACTCAGATTCCCTTCGGTATTCTGTCCAAAAGGTAAGTTCCAATATTTTTAGATAATACTATATTAATTAAATTAATTTATTTCCAAAAGTTTCTTTGTTTGTTATATTTTATGTCTCAAGCCCTGTGAATTTGGATTTTTTCATGTATTTTATTTTTACTTGATCCCAAATATTTAAAAATAAATAGAAGTCAGTTGTATAGAAATATAATAAATACTTGTTCCAAACATATCTAACTAATTAGATTAAACTTCAAACAATACTAAATGATTGATTATATACGTTATCTCTTTGAAATCCTTATTCCTATTTACTTAGATTAATTTCATTATGATTGATTGATGATACTCATAAAAACTCATATACTTTTATTTATTCCGCGAATACACAATTTCATTTAAACACAGCTGAGGTTGTTAACGAAAAAGTGTAAGTAATAATTTCTAAATTTTGTTAGTGAAATAGCAGCCAAAAGTGCTAAAAACGTAACATCACGTGCATCGGTTATACTTAGATAATGTACTGGAAAAAAGTAGTTTGAAAATATTCACTTTGAAAGCTTTTGGCTGGTCAATTTATTGGATATTTTCTATACAGAAATAAAAGTTTGCGTCAATGATGCAATGTGGATTATATAAAGCAGTAAGTGAAGCTTGGCTCGTTCTTTGAATTTACGAATAGTTTACGGGAATAGTTCGAGTTTTATTTTATTGGAAGTATTTGAAGTCTATCTATATTTTGTCTATTTCGGATAATACTACTATAAAATGCGTGTACACCAAATTTCAGTCAAATTCGTTCCGAAGATTTTGTATAACACATTCACTCCGTTTTATGAAATTAGACACGGTAATAAAATGATATCCATCCAAAAGTTGGCAGATTTCGCAATACTAAAACTGAAAAGAAGCTCCTCTACTTTCTGTCCTCTGTCTGCTGTCTTCTTTTCTTTATTGCATTCTATAATACATTAACAAGTTGGCTAAGTAACCGTTAAAACTGTCCACAAGGAAACTCCCCTATATTTCTACATGTTGCCTTCTTTATATCTTCTTTTTTTCGTGATTGTCTTCTATAATACTTTCGTTTCTTGTCCCAGGTTCGGAGCCCGTCTGTTCCTCGGTGTGGGAATGTTGATCAACTCCGTTTTTGGTCTGCTGGTGCCAGTAGCGGCTGAAGCTGGCTACGGTTGGCTCATTCTGGTCAGATTCATCCAGGGTTTGGGAGAGGTTAGTATTCTATATATTTTTCCTATAGTATAGGGAGGTTGGAATCTTTTTCATGATTGGATATATAGTTTTTTGTTCCACATTTTAAATATCTTTGAAATGATAAATCAAAATAAATAGTCTAGACTGTTCGGAAGTTTTATTTAAGGTACTTTAATGTTTTTTTTAACCGATTTATGATCAATTGGCGACCCTTACTGTCCTTGATTCAGATGGGGATACGATACCTTGTAAATAACTGAAGTAATATTGGAAATAATATTTTGTAGCAAAAACTGTCTCAAACACAAAAATATCGATAGTTTGCGTCGTTTGCCGTCTAATATTATTTATTGAGGTATCCAATTACATATGTTAATTGTTAGTAGCTAGAAATTAGAATAGTAAATTGGAATATTTCATTAGTTTATTACTTTATTTAGAAATATACTCTTGTCCCCAGGGTCCCATAGTGCCGTGTTCACACGCGATGTTGGCAAAATGGATTCCGCCTAACGAAAGGAGTCGGATGGGAGCAGCTGTATATGCCGGTAAGCACTCTTATTAACTATTGAAATATTTTTGCCAACTATTGTTTTTGTTTAAAATCGTGTCGAATCATGATTTTTATTCCCAAGTTATCTTCTTGACGGGTTCTTTTTCAACCAACCGATATTGGAAACAGTTTTTTAAGAGCTCTTTTCTTTCGAGAAGACTTTTTCTTAGTTTCTCATTTATTCTACCTTCTAGTATTGGTACTAGAATAGATGAGATCTTGGGATCTCAATCAATATTGTTGCTTTAATTTTATCACTTATTCTTCAATTTTAGAATTCTTTAAATATCGTTTAACCAAATATTCCTTTTTTCAGGTGCTCAATTCGGCACAGTAATCTCTATGCCACTATCCGGTCTTCTCTCCGCGTACGGTTTCGCCGGGGGCTGGCCTTCCATCTTCTACGTGTTCGGGCTAATCGGCACAGTTTGGTGTATAGCCTTCCTGCTGTTTGTGTCTGAGGACCCGGAACAGTGTCCCGGTATCAAGGAGGCTGAGAAGAAGTATATTTTGAACTCGTTGTGGGGCGCCGCTGGTTCTAGTGTGAGTATTTAAATAATATATTTCGTTATATTCTTGCGGATGAATAAAATATTAGAATTTTTAATTTGAAGAAAGTGTTCTTGTAATAGTGAGTGGAATTCAATGCTATCTGTAGGCATTTCCCAATCTATTGTAACATATTAATGTATGAATTCAAATAAAGATTTTATTTATTTATTTATTTTATTTCTTTCGAAATTATGATATTGATCTGGAAGAACTTAGAAGAGGGAATTCTTTAAATTTCTAAAGGAAAGGAAAAAATCGCACTTATAAAAATTTCAACAAATATAGGGATATTTCGAGTTTTTTTAGTTATAGAACAGTGTATCTAAATACAAAGCTTCACTATTTGTACCAAAAAGTTACCCCCCTTTCTTAACTATACCCTGATACCCTGTATCAAAATACCCCCTTAAAGTACAAGACAAGACTTATACCATATTGTATCTTATCTATCGTATCGTAGTATAGTACTATAATATTATCTATATTTTCCAGTCACCACCAATCCCCTGGAGCAAGATCCTCATGTCCATGCCATTCTGGGCCATCATGTTGGCCCACATGGGACAGAACTACGGGTACGAAACACTGATGACAGAACTGCCGACGTTCATGCGGCAAGTGCTGCACTTCTCTATCAAGGATGTGAGTATTTTTGAATAAATCTATACTAATATTATAAAGCTGAAGAGTTTGTTTGATCGCGCTAATCTCAGGATCTACTGGTCCGATTTGAATTCTTTCGGTGTTATATAGCCCATTTATCGAGGAAAGCTAAAGGCACCAAAACTTCGAAACCTCAGACCAATAAAAAATGTAGAAAGAACTGTTGCAAAATATTATCTAGTACTACAAAAGTTATTAAAGAACAGTGTTTTAGCATATAGCTGCCTAAATCTCCCATCATACTTTTTCATCGGTCTGAGTTCAAAATTTATATTTGGATTGTATGAAATTATTTTTTCACGTAAAAATACTGATAAGCAAAACCGTCCACCACTTTCATCGTTAAATTGTCAAATTAAATCACATTGTGGTTGACAAGCTCGTTCGCGCGCAAATTAGCCATTAATCACGCGGGCTGTCAAAAGGTCAAGTGGCGGGGTCAAGTAATTGTACGAATCAAGCGCGAATTATGAATCACGTATGTGGTTATGAAATTCAGTTTTACAGATTATAATATAAATTGAATAAAATGGTTTAATAATAAATGGTTATAGAATTCATCTGAATCACAAAATTGTAATAAAATTGTACTTTTCAACTTTTAAATCACTAATGAGAGAACCTCTAAACTCTACAGTAATACATACAATTCGCAAAGCAAAATCGACCTAATTTTTTAAATTCCATTTTTTGATTCATTGAATACGTAGTATATTAATATTATTATTAGTCTGTGGTAGTATATTATTATTAGTCTGTGCTTGAATATTAATAAAAAAAAGAAAATTAAAAAATGTTCTTTTATAATCTTCCATACGGGGTCAAAGTCCAAAGACCTCAAATTAAACAAAAATGAGCTCTAAATCCTTGTTATAAAGCGGAATTTAGCATTCCTCGTTCCTGTTTCTAATTTTAACCTAGACTCCCATTGACTGCGTCAAATAGCTCACGTTTCAGTGTCGACGTCACGATGACGTCAGCAATTAATAAATAATTACACATAATCGTTTGTTTGCGTGTTTTTTAATGATCAAGTGGATTTCTAGGTAAATTACGCAATGTAGCCTACATATTTAATATGTAGGGTTAATATTATTAAATATGTAGGTACAATACAATAATACCTAAATGTAAACCATATGTAAACTAAAATAGGTAATACAAAGTCAAAAAGTTTATTGACATTCCATAGACATTCACAATCACAAAGTAACTATGCTAGTTATTAGAAAAGAAGAAGGTTTAAATAAAAAAAAAAGACGTGTGCACTCGGGGACTGCCGCGGTAAAGCTATTGCATGCTATGCCTTCAAGCCACACCTCCGCGCCCGTCCACGTGGGGAGCGTGAGGTTTTTCGTTACTAAATTTCTGGATTCGGTCCCCGCGCTCAAGGCCCGCGATAGAAGCTATGCAATAGCTTAAAAAAATCAACAAACTTTATAAAACTTTAATATCCGTCACGATTAACATGTATATTCTTCATAGAACTATCAACTCATGCATTCACAATTAATTTATAATTGTCTTTAATTTCAGAACGGTTTCGTCTCAGCCCTCCCATACCTCTGCATGTGGTTGTTCTCAATGTTCATCTCCGTTGTCGCTGACTGGATGTTGTCCAGCGGTAGATTCAACCATACACAAGTCAGGAAGATCATTAATAGTATTGGTGAGTATTGCAAAACCGCGGGAAAATATAGTTTTATTAACCCTTTTTAGAAAATGCCCTTGATAATAATATTATGTCAAAAAATAAGACCCGTTCTGGTCCTTTTTAAAACGAAAAGCCCTCGATATTATGTTTAAATACCTATCAATTTGCATTCCCTACTTTAAGCGAATCGATTTGAATTTACATCCCCTTCAAGTTTTGTTGTGACTTGTGACAAAAATTGTGTATAAAATTAGACGATTTTTAATATTAGTACAAACTTTTTACCAAGTAAAGTAACTAAAGTATAAAGCTATACTCCACAGAAACGGCTATATCGCTTCTTTATTTTATACGACAGAATCAAGTCAGCTAGTATTTGAAGTGAAACTTCTTTATCGGGGTTGGAAAAAAATTTAGTGTAACATTATTTCGTTACGCGTGACATTTTTCCGTTACGCGCCATCTTTTTCTTATCCCTACCACGCGTGATTCGACGTATTTCTGTAAAGTTGCATAATATAGTAAATTATTTTTTGAAAAATAAGGTCATAAAGGCACATTTTTTTTACAATTAAATCCCTTTCCAGGTGAATACGGTCCAGCCATAGGTCTATTCATAGCAGCTAACACAGGCTGTGATCCCGCGGCAACCGTCGCCATACTCGCTGTAGGTGTTGGTCTCAACGGTGGTATCTACTCTGGTTTCAAGGTAAGACTTGGTTTAATTATGTTTAAAAATCTAAGAGGAATGTTCTTGCTTGTAAGCTAGGTCTTTATAAAGTTGATTTTAACTATTTTCGACTGAAGTAGGCAGTAAACATAAAACAGACATACAGTGAGGTCACAGTAGGATACTTAGTAGTATTTTTTTTGCCCTATCGGTACGGAACCTTGAAAAAATTGTGTCCAATATCTTTAATATTTTGTCATAAACTGTAACAATGATGCAGCTATTAAATTATGTTATATGGGAACATTGAAATTGTATTTATAATTAATTAATTCCACACAATAGTTAATTCTAAACTCTTACGGCCTTACTAATAAAAAGTTAAGCAATGGATAAATTTCTACCATTTTCTACCATAGCTCTGTCCTGCTCTTGCTCACATGAAACGTTAATCATAAAAACAAGACAGGTTATTGTAATAACTAATCCATTGCATAGCGAATGGGTAACATTTTATTAGTAAGACCGTTAAAACTAATCTATTTATATTTCAATTTATATCTAAATAAAAACTCCTTTCCAGGTGAACCACTTGGACATTTCACCGCGTTTCGCTGGAATCCTGATGGCATTCACCAACTGCCTCGCCAACTTGACCGGTCTGCTGGCTCCTATCGTCGCTGGATATATTATTGAAGGAAAGGTAAGGAAAAATCATTTATTATTATTACTAAAGTATGAAAAAACAAATCTGATTAAAAGAGCTATGTAGCTATGTGGTAAATTGTAATTAGGTAAAATGTATATCAAAATTAATCTCATGAATAGATAGATAGATTTATTTTTAAAGCAATAAAATACAGTAACACTATTTCCTTCCCTTTTCCTTCCTTTAAATTACTTATTAAAGCAACTAAGCAAAACTTTTCTATAGATAAGCAAAACTAATCTACGATTATTTCTTTCAGCCAACACAAGCACAATGGAAGAAAGTATTCTACATCGCGGGCGGAGTCTATATATTCTGTGCGACGTTCTACAATCTGTTCGGTTCAGGAAGGCGGCAAGACTGGGACAACCCCGCCGAAGACGAAGCGATCGCTAAAAAAGCCGCAGATAAAAAAGCAATGAAGAGGGCCAAAAACGAGAACACAGCGGAGACCGCGCAATAGATTAAAAAAGCTCGGCGGACATGACAGATTGATGAAAAAAAATTGATATATGACAGCTGTCAAAAAATCGGAGGGAAATTTTTTCTTTTTTTTTGAAGATGAATTTTTTCTTTGTGTGGTTTCGAAATTTAAAAAATACTTTCATGATTGTCACGTTCGCCTTAGCTGATAGTGATACGAGTTGCAAAGTTTTAGAGCTTTTAGGTGAGACTGTTAGCTAATTATTTTCTTTTCTTCTCTTTCTTTCGAGTGTAACGTATTTTACGATAGTGCTCTCTCGTTCCATCGTATCAATATAGTGCGGTAGAATGAGAGAACATGCTTTTTCTGTACTCTTAATTTAAATTTTTTTAGCTGTAAAGCTAACATTCATTACAAAACAGCATTTAAATCAAAAGTATTATCTACTGCATCAATACTTCAGAAAAATCAGACGTTACATTTGTCTATGCATACAGTCTATACCTGGTCAATGTGTTTTGTTCACAAAATGCATGAAAGACGCACATCATTGGGGCTGTGATATCTTGAGTAGTTCTTTGGACTCGTATCATGATTATTTATTAAATTAATTAAGTATTTATATGTAAAAGTATTATAACGCTTGAGTGTGTAGACGAATGCGAGGTATGTGTTAATAAAAATGAACTTTTGCTACTATGGTAACTTTGTAATCAAAGCTTTAGGCCACTTTTATATTTATATCATAGTGAATTTATCGATGACGTACTAGTGAATAAAAATAAAAAACCATTTTAATATACCTACAATGGTTCTATAAATTAAACACCATATTATGGTTTATAATATGAGCCTAAAAGTTCATTTATAAATATTAACACAATAATTTGTTAAGTAAGTGACAATGGGTCCAACTGTTTTAATGTTACCGTCCAAGCCAGTGACTTTTCACAATCCTTGCACTAATCAATTTAAAGATCAAAATGAAATGTTATTCGGACTATAAATTAACAGTGTGGATTTTGATAAAATATGCAGTTACTCGAATACAATAATTTTGCGCAACACGAGTTTAAAAAAAACGATTTTTGAAGATTGTTATCATATTATTTATATGAAGTCATTTAAAGTACTGCACAAATGTTTGGCGCAATGACCATTAATTCTTAAAAGTATCACTTCGTGTTGCTCCACGCCACACTAACCATAGACTAAAAATTTGAAATTTTGAATTACGAACTCTATAGTCTGTGCTCTTGAGTTAGTGCCAAACGGTAATTACCTATTATTTGAATTTATTTTTAATGTTTAGTATTCGCTTTAAGCAAATGTTAATGCGTTAGTTATGCAGATAATATAAGATGTAAATTATTTATCGTTTTAGTTTTATTTTACGCATACCGTGCTCGGAGCTGATGTGATCATATTGTTAGTGTATTTAAGCTAAGTTTAGCTTATGATATGCTAAATTACCATAGACAAATTTTATATTCATTTTAGGATTTTGTCATAGACATCAAAATATATATCGGGTGATATTATTCTAAAATAGAGCTTTGTACCAATTTATAGTATTAAATATCTTCTGAAATTTGCCAATGACAGATAATTAAAGTGCCTCGTAATAATATTGTCGTCCAAAACTATTTAAACTAGCCGTGTTAAACATGGCACAACAATTCTGTAATTCCTGTAACTTTTTAAATTTTTCAAGAAAATAAACGAGGTTTTTAAGTATGCTGACTTTTTATTTTTTAATTTAATGCAGAAATCCTATGAATTATTTAAACATAATATTCACTTCCCTGCTGACTTAATTGTCCCTTTATAAAATATCTTAGTCATTCTCAAATCAACCTGAAGAGTTAAAGACACAAAAAAAATCTGTAAAATCGGTGCATGAGTTGAATGACAAACACACAGAAGAAAACTCGGCCAGATAAATGAAGG
>CAJQZM010031525.1:0-11139 GCA_907164665.1 Colias nastes | reverse complement strand
GTTGTACTTTTGCGTTTTCTGAAACCAGACTGACGATCCGGTAGGATATTATGATTTTCAATAAAATTCATCAACTGCTTGTGCGCCAACTTCTCTATATCTATATATCTCATAGCTATATTGTGATTTGTCTTGTAAATTAAAACTTATTTGAAATGTTTGTTTCAGGTACCGAAGACAACGATATGTGCTGCGACAAGAATTGCAAACTAAGAAAGAATCAGGGCGCGCTTTGTAGGTAGGTTATGATGTGATATTTTCTTTAAAATTTATACTAGTTGTTATCCATAGTTTTGGATAAAGAAAATAAACAGTAATAGGACAATCTATTGGAGTTCATAAAACTATAAGACGTCGCGCGCTCTAACGCGTGTGATGCCTTTTTCTCGGCCGAGCCACGTCCGCATAAACCGTTCTGCAGCTGCCGTTTGCTCTGTGTGTATTCGCTTATTAAATACTAAACGTATCTAACGCATTTTTTTCTGTATTTGTTTTAGGGGTAGGATCTATGTCTAATTCTGTTATAGGGGTGGGGTCGGGTGCTATTATTGATGATGAAATAAATAAAGTAAACACGCATATATAGATAAACATTTTATTTAAGTAACACAAATACACCAATAATAAACAAAATAAAGGAACAGACATGAAAAACTTGACAAAAATAGCTTGTTTATGTTGTGTACAGCGATAAGAACTCGCCGTGCTGCGCGGGCTGCGTGTTCGCGCCGCCCGGCGTGGTGTGTCGCGAGGCAGCACACTCCGCCTGCGAGGGCGAGGCCACCTGCAACGGCGCCTCCGCTGACTGCCCCAAGGTCATTTATCCGACCAATTATGAACATTTTTGAAGTTAAACTTCTTTAGGCGCGTTGATAATAAAATTTCAATGTCGCGTCATGGCAATACCGTCACGTCATGGAGTAATGCGATTTTGGTACATCAATCAATCTCGCCAGAAGTTTGACTTCTGACACGTGTGCTCGGCACACACGCTTTTTTGTGAGAGAGTTATTTTAAGCCTTTTAAGCGTGTTTATATTTGATGGCTTTTCAAATTATGATTTATTTACAGGAATATTAACAGGTATGATTAGTATGGCATCGGGGTAATTCGGTCAGAATGAAAAAAAAAAAACACTCACAATCAATTAATTTACTATCATGGACGTATAAAAAAAGACGGACGGAGTATTTTTTTTTTTTTTATGCTATTGGATAGCAAACGAGCAGACGCGTCGCCTGGTGTTAAGCGATACACGCCGCCCATAAGCATCCACTTCACTGGGAAGTGGATGTGTTGCTGTCCACAAGGAAGGAGTTAGGTAGAAGGGGCGAGGATGGGAGGGAATGAGGATAGGGAAGTAGAGGATGGGTAGGGGATGGGAAGGGATGTGGCGCCTAAACATTGAGTGAAGCCTAGTAATGGCGGCGACACATCCATGTGTGTGTGCCAGGTTGATTGCCAGATGCAATAAAATTACCCCACACTTTAGTACTTTTATTTTTCAATTTGATATACTTTTTATGTGTACCTACTCTAACTATTAGAACCTATGCATAAATACAATTACTATTTAGCTTTGACAAATCAACCACTGGACGCGAAACCAAAGGAAAATGTATGATAACTTGTTCAAACAATATTGGGGGGAGGAGAGGTAATGTCTCCTTAATTATTATTAAAATAAATAAAATAAAATAAATAAAATGTCAGTTTATAACCAAACAAATAGGAAACATGCTTCATACGATTTCAGTATACATATACTTGAAATTTGCAAATTAAATGTCTAATATAACAGATGTCGTAGACAGTATTAATTGGCTGTGATATTTTTTTTAAATATGGTTGTTATATAAGGGTTAGCATAGTATACATGTTTTTGTGAGAAGAAAATGCAAAAACAAATTTGCATTTTGTATCAAATTATTTTATCGTAATTTTAAAATTAATTAACTTTACATCAACTCCCCGACTTTTGGGAGAATGAAATTTTGAAATAATGGCAACACTATGGCAACAGCTGTCCTGATGACAATGGCGGCTGTATTTTTTTCTATAAATTTTGCCGTAATAATTTTGTCATTAAAACATAAATGAAATAACTTGCTTCCCTGTGGAATGTAATCCCCTGTGTTTTGTTATTGAAAATTGTACTGTTGCGACACCATTTAACCACGCAAGACGGCATTTTAAATATTTTTTGTAAAACAGTGACGCAGTTAATCAGTCGGTAGTTCACGACGTAATGACGGCCGACTAGCTTACTATGGTGAGAGTGTGTGCGTGTTCATTGTCTTTACACGATCGCTAGCTTACTACGGTGGCTTCACGTTGTTTCTTCGTAAAACGGCGTCCGTCTTTTTTTATACGTCCATGTTTACTATATTCATTTCAAAGTATTCCGTATATTTTAATGAAATTAAATTAATTTAGGCGCCGGCGATAGCGGACGAGCACGAGTGCGCAGAGCGCGGGCGGTGCCGCAACGGCTCGTGCGTGCCGTACTGCGAGACGCAGGGCATGCACAGCTGCATGTGCGATATTGGTAACTATACACATACTCATATTATTTTTTATTTACTAACACTAGGTCATGTCATAATACCCTCATTTAAGTTTATAATTCATACTTTGCTGCAAAAATTTCATTCATTTTTAAAGTATAATTATCTACCATGCAAAGTAAAATCTAATCGCAAATTACACATTTATTATTTTTAAGGGCTTGGTCTAGTAGTGCAAACAAATGCATCCTGTCATCCTATATGTAAATAATACAAATGTACTAAGGGAAAGTTGCTCCACTTAATTTTTAAAAATTAAATCATTCGTATGCATAATTTAATATTCGTAATAAGTACCTAAAATGACAATTTGAAACAATTTTCGTGAAAATTACACCGGGTGATTCTTTTTATCAGTATACAAAATTTGCGAATACGTTCTATTGATATCTTCAACTTCATGTTTATATAACTGATCAACTTTTACAAAGAAATTTGGACGAAATATAAAAAAAATAAAAGCTTTCCATACAAAATGCATAACTCTATACATTTTTTTCGACCTAAGTTTCTTAGTGAAAGTTGTTCAGTTTCACTAATAAAACGGATAAACAAATTTTGTATATAATAAAAAAAATGTAATGTTTGTGTAAAAAATTATAAAATAGAAAAATGCGCAAATGAAAACAAAAGATATTTATTTCTGACTAGCTTCCGCCCGCGACTCCGTCCGCGCGGATGTCGGTCTTCGCGTGGATGGTTTATTTCTCCATTTTGAACTGGGAAGACGTTTCTCACTAAATTAATATTAGACGATCATGATTCACTCCAGTCCAAACAGCAAATAAGCAGACTTCTGCTTCTGCAACGTTTAGTTGTCCCTGAATTTGGAAAAAATAGTCATGATTCTTATCTATGACAAAAGTGTTATTTTTTTGCATTGTATTTCAAATATTAAATTATTTATTTTTAACCGCATCTTCCGCATTCATGTCTTTTGCCGGAATTAGACATTTAACTTCTACTAGTCCCATTTTCCCTTCTTGATATGGGAGTGTATAAAGTAAATTTTTTAGATATTTCTCGTTATACTTTTAAAAAGTTATTATTGTCATTTTGCTCATTAGGTAAAGTAATTTCGATATCAGTTTTAAGTTTTTTGATACCTGCAATAATAACGTCATAATCGCCTGCACATACTTATCGATTACACCCTGTATACAATCCACCATCCACATTCATAATGTTTTCCTGTCCTCCTCTCCTTTACGCTGTTCACCGATACATTTTAAATGAGTAAATCTGCTACCACTGAAGGATGTTTCATTGTGATCAGCAAATTTTCACCACTGTTGTCGATTATTTGTTTTTCATTTTTAATCAGCAATTGGGAATCATCAGTTTTGTTTTTTGCAGATTGGTGATGTACCCTAACAATACGTCGAAAAGGGAAAGCATCAACGAATTATCGTTTTCGTCCTCTTTTTTTATTCTGTGCGTCTCTGTTACTTGTGTTTGTTTAGTTCTCAACACCCATTGAATTTTCTATGTTATTGTGATCTTCCATTACATCTGAGTTTTGATGATGTGATGATAATCCATTCGTTTTAATATTGGTACTTAGAGTTGGTGGACTAAACTAGAAATGGTGGACTAAATTTGTCAGCGCGTCTGTAAGATCAGAATATAAAACCAACATCCTGTATTTAAGTTACAAAATTAATAATCAAACAATATGCCGCTACGTTTAAAATGACTAGAAGAAAAAATTAAAACACCTCGACATATTTGGAATTTTGGAGTAAACAAATCATTTTCCCCGTATGTCCCAAGTTCAAGTTCTCAATACAAGTTTATATTATATTTCGTATTTCTCAAACGAAAAATAAACATTTTTGGAACTTCAAAAAAAAAATTATATTATAAGAAAATTTATGAGCTTACTTTAGTTTTAAAGAAACATACATCCCTTTACTGACACCCCGTAAAATAAAGAAATTGTTGTAATCTATTTGGTTTCATTAACTTTATGTTCGAAGATAATTTTTTTTCTAGTAGTTACACGCATATTTTTTTCGTTTATTTTCCATATCGAAATCAAATGTTTAAAAATATGAATATTTGCACAAAACTAAGATAAAAATAATCAATTAACAAAAATATTAAATTTAATGAAGTAGAGCAACTTTCACTTCGGTATGAAGGAAAATCGAGCGTAGAGCACACGTCAAAACGCTCCGGCCCAAGGAGCGCGACTGAAGAAATTCGCTAGGATTTTTCCTAATTATTTTAAATATTTTTTTAATATTTAAAGAATTATCAAAATTCAAAAAAAAAAAAATTTTAAAGGATTAATACTCATTGGTCTTCAACCAACTCGAATAAATTAATGGAAAAAATAACTTTTAGCAGTATTTATCAATAGTTTTTTGTAAGGCAGAAAATGGGAAATTTAATGAATTTATAACGTTCTAATTAGGAAAATCATAAGTTTTTCGGCAATTGTATTCAGCAGATTTGAATTACGACTATATAAGGATATTTATGCGCTGATCAAATTGTGTAAATTGTAATCGGTTGCAACGTAGTGAGTGCACAAACTTAGCTCGAAATGTCTTTGGGGGAAAGAGACTTATCTTGAAGGCCTGATTAAGGTAACATAAAGTAACTTTATAAATGTGAAAAAATTCATTGCGTATATAACACTAATTGATAAACAAGAAAAAAAAATTCAGTTTATCATTTCATTAGCCGGGAAAAAATTGTCAAATAACTTGTTGAAAACGCAATTTTGCTAGACTGCAGCCTTAAGTTCCTATTCTAACACTACAAAATATTCTACATTCAGAAAAACATACACATTGTTTATTGTATTATTTGTAAAAAAAATAATGGTTTGTGTTTTATAGTTGCGGATGCGTGTAAACGTTGTTGTCGCAAGAGTTTGAACAAGACGTGTTTCCCGGTGGCTCACAACGATATTCTCCCAGACGGTACCCCTTGCATACAAGGTTTCTGCAATAAGGTTTGTCTTTGTTACCATGCTAATTCGAACTTTATGATTATAAACATAAGGCCTATATTTGGAATTCGGAGTAATTTTGTAATAACAATTTATTTGCAGGGAGTGTGCGAGAAAACAATACAAGATGTAGTGGAACGATTTTGGGATATTATAGAAGATATAAACATTAACAATGTGCTGGGTTTCCTGCGAGACAATATTGTTGGCGTGGTCGTGCTTGTCACCGCCTTTATCTGGATTCCTGCTAGTTGTGTGGTATGTTGTAAAAATATTCGGTATTGCAAAGTAGGTTAATTATTATACTTTTTTTATATAATATTTTGTGTATTACGAGTATGTATGTAACTTCCGACTAAATTTTCAATTACGTATATTGCACAAACCTCTTTCAATTATCTTTAAATAATCTAAAATTGCTTCATATATCGATTATTCTGCATAAATAAAGCGTCTTCTTATATGATAGCAAATTAAATTAATCCAATCAGAAACAATCAATAGTTATAATAAAGGAGTTATTTTTTCAAGATCAACGGATTCGATATCTGGCTTTTCAAAAATCAGCTGAATTTTCAAAAATTTAATAGCGCCGTTTTAGTTTTCCATAAAATCGGCGCCTTGATATCTTTCAACGTTTTTCGATCTTCCTCACACTTTCAGATTTAGCGTACCACACCCAATTAAAATAAGGAACTTCGTTCCAAAAATTCACCCTGTATCATAATATTATAATTGTTAACAGATAAGTTACGTGGACCGTCGCCGGCAGCGCTTGCAGCAGAAGTGGCAGGCGTGGGAGCGACAACACGACCTCGTGCACCCGTCCTCGCCGCGCAAGATCATACACACCAGGTTATATACAATTATTAATTGTTATTACGAACAATGTACAGAGTATGATATTTCGTATAAAATTCGTTTGTATTGACTTCAGAAGAGATGTAATATCACTGGTTATTATTTTTTTTAACATGGCAATAAATAATTACATAACTTCTTACTTGCTCGAAACTAGTCAGGATACACGTGTTAAATATTTAATTTGAATTCAATTACGTAAAATACGTTTTCTTTGAAATTAAACTTCATTGTACCAAATTGTTACGGTAATGATTCCAACTACCAAGCATGCTTATTTTAGATGTTCATTGTTGTTTATACTCATTTATTTTTTCAGATTACCAAAGCAAAAACCACCCGGCATGAAAACTGTTATTCAAGGCACAAGTCAGCTGTAGTAGTTAGTGTCATTAGTAGATTATAAGAAATACATTTATTTAATAAAAAATTTCGTGTTTTTATTTATCCATTTTCCCTATATTTAAGTGTTATTGAATCCATAGAGAAATTGATACTTGGAAAGTTAACTTTTGAACTTAACATGACTCGTGTTAATACGATCGAGAATATAAATATTATATACTATACATTTTTGAATGTTCAAATTAATGTTTTAGTTATAGTTAAGGTTAATGTCAAATTTAACAATAACAGTAACGGAGACTTAACTGTATTTTAACGGTAACAATAGCTTTAACCGATGAAATACGAGTGGTTATAGTGGTTAAAATTGTAACGTTCTCTATAAAATTGGCAAATGGTGCAACTCATATTTACCCTAACCGCAACTTTAACATGTTTATTATTGCTAAAGTAACACGGTTTAATTAAAAAAATATCTAAAGAGCAACTGTAAAAATCGTCAGCCATTGCAAACAAACAACCAAACATTTCTTCAATAATTTATTATGGTTACGTATTATCTTAATATTAATTCCGAATATAATAATCCCGAAAAAAATTCCGAATATCCCGAAAACGATTGGACATTTTTTCATAACCCCGTTTTTTTTAAATTCCGATGTTTTGTTTGCCATATATTCGCAACTCCGAATTTCATTTGCCCATTTCTTCATTTGTTTGACGTTTTACAATCCAGACGAATGATTTCCAGACTAGTTCCAGACACACATAATCTAAGTGCACAAAACCCAGATGACTGTTTATCCTGCACGAAAGCCAATTTTTTTTAAAACACAATTTTTTGAATTACAGTTAATTAATATACAGACTCAATATCCATTTTTTTTTAATTCAAATAAACAATATCCAGGAAAACTAAATCTTTCCAGACGATCGAAGTTCTAACCTAACCTACTGAATCGAATTTGACCTTTCTGTAATAGGCAAGTAAAATAACAGCGAGTCGGTTTTGGCCCTACAGTATAATGTATATAATATCTACTGTATTAAATACTCTAAGGTTTTGGCACTCGCCGGCCGCTGCCGCGGCACGCTCGCTCACTCGTGCGTTGTTTGTCAAACTCAAACCTAACCTAACCTACTGAATCGAATTTGACACTTAAACCAATCTATTAGTGGAAAAATAAACCAATAAATTTACTTATTGGCAGTTTTTATTTTCAGATAGTAACGATTGTATGGGAACCAAATAAAAAAATTATGAAAATCTGGCAATAGTTTATTAGGAATACAATTGTATGGTAACCAAATAAAAACATTATGAAAATTTGGTAATAGTTTATTTGGAAAATGGTACGATGGGAAACAAAAAAAAGTATTCTAAAAATCTGGTATTATCTGTATCTGGATTATGAGAATACGGGAAACAAAAAAATAAATACTTTTAAAAAATTTGGTTTTATAAATTGATTCATCTGGGCAATTAAAAAATGAATTTAAAAAGTTGTCATTCATTAAATCTGTCTATTAAAAGTTCTACCAACCGTTTTCGGGGTTTTTCTCCTGTATATACAAAGTACTCTGTGGGGGTTTTAACGGTCAAGATTTGGTCTTAGATGGTCTTAGATAACAAAGATTCGGGAAATAGATTTTCGAGTTTTCAATAGGTTACCATTTATTATACACTAGCGACCCGCCCCGGCTTCGCACGGGTGCAATGGCGGCCGGCCGGTACCGCCGCAAACGCTACGTCCCGCAATTTTTAAATCTGTAATATCTTCGAAAATAATATTATCTTAAATCATACGGTGTAAAGGGCCATATAATGAACAATGTATTCAAGGTATTTAATTGGTTAAGGATTAATGCTGTATTGGTTAAAATCGCTTCGAAAATTAGCCATTATTTGTCGTAAAAAGTAAATGACAAAAAAAGTTATTGTGGGTTATCCATAAGAGATAGACATATACCATCACGGACTTTTCTGTAGACCTTTTCAATGTGTACAATACTTAGTACATTATTTTGATAAAACTCGTAGGGTTCAGCTTGCGTTTGCAATGTAAGCGGAAAAAATGGAATTATTTACGACATCACATTAGAAACCTCAAAAATAACAGTACTTCTCCACTATTTAATGGATGTTATTATACATATAAACCTTCCTCTTGAATCACTCTATCTATTAAAAAAAACCGCATCAAAATCCGTTGCGTAGTTTCAAAGATTTAAGCATACAAAGGGACATAGGGACAGAGAAAGCGACTTTGTTTTATACTATGTAGTGATATGTATATGATTTAGATTTGCAGATCGTATAATTACTATAATACAATAACTTTGATATTGCAAGCCATGGTTTGATGACCAATTGAAAAATAACTGATATTTCTGCTGATACATTGGAATGTATGTGCATGTATTTAGCCTGTGTATAACATAAACCGAAAATTCCGGATATTTGTAAAACTATATAGGAACGATAAGTTTAAACCAAGGATTGAAAAAGACATCTCTAATCAGATAGCGTGTCTAATAGATTAATTATTATAAAAATGAAAATGAAACAAAGTATTTATTACGGATTATTTATTGTTTCATAGCATATTACACGTTCAAATAAATAAACTCTAATTAAATGGAGTAAATAGTAAGCAATAAATACAATAATAATTAATATTAACGTAAGGAATACGCAATACTGTTCAAATAAAAACAGACAGGATAACAATATAATAATAATAATAAAATTGAAGCTGCGTTTTGGGCTCTTGAATAACCAACAAATGGACTTCGCATTTTACACATATGCGTGTTAACTAACAACCAATAAGATTTCAGAACGTTTAATTCTCTTATACACATCAAAATGAAAGAACATTACGAGTTACTTTTGCTTGTTGACATTTTTTGTGCTCTATTAATGAAGGTATTGCGCAAGAATCCTTAGTCCATGTTAGTAGATATTTAGTTCAATGCAGTAGAGGTAAGCAGTGCGACACCACGTTCGTAGAACGCATGCGGTTCTTGTCCGGGCGCGATGTTGAGTCGCACCGTGAACAATAGTTCCGAACGAGCGCTGTTCAGATATACCGGCAGAGTTAGCGTCTGTCCAACGCTTGCTGGTTCCGCTCCACTGTAAAAGGACAATTTATAAATTAATAACAGAATATTTATTTGACAAATGTTTGCTAACTTTGTGTCCGCCGTCTGTGCTTAGATATTTAAAGTTACGTAACAGATTTTGATGTTTTTTTAATAGATAGAGGAAGCTTTTAGTATTAAATTTATAAGGTTTTAGATAAACGGGCGGGAAGCTAACAATGTATTTGGAGTTAGAAAGAAATAAAATAAAATTTGTCTCAACGACAAAGTTGCCATTTATATTCGCATACATACATTCTATAGACCAGTATGCAAAGTTATTTACAATTGTGTGGAATTAATGAAAAGTAGTATCGACGTACCGTATCCAAGTGAGCACGGTGAGAGGCAGGTCGACCATGATGGTGTTGGTGAGCAGCAGGCGGTTGCCCTTGACGGTGGCGCCCTGCAGCTTGAGCCCGGTCACGCTGAACGACCACTCAGTCTGCGCGTTCTCGCTCTCCACGCCCGGGTCCGGGATTGTCACCTAAGAAAATAATTCGTTATACTACTGGCTGTTTCGATTGAATGAACCCAGACCTACTTCAGGAAATAAATGAAATGAACTTACTGTAATATTTTAACAGAATAGCAATAACTGTAATATTTTAACAGAACAGCACTTACTTTGACATTTTTTGGGTGTGACTAAATTGGACTCGGTTACTTTAATGTTTTAAAGATTAGTTTATTTACTGCAAATAGTAAAATTCTTAAGTAATTTTAAGAAAAAATAAACCTAAGAATGTACCTGTCAAAAAAAAAAAACAACAAATAATATACCTGTAGGTTGAGCTCTTCAAGTGACCATGAGTTAGCTTGTGCAACACATTGGCGAGTTGCTGTGATGTACGCTTCAGGGTTTAGCAGACCGCCCAGCCAGACGGGAATACTCTAAAATTAGGAAAATAAAATAAATTAAAAAGTAGAAAAAATAGAGATCGAAGATTGAAGTATAAAATTACGTAATGTCAAATTATTTTTGTGACTATTCAATTGAAGAGCTGTTGCAATGACGTCTGATGTGGATGACAGCTACGTTTTGCTAGAAATAGGATATATAGAGGAATTTGCAGCCATTTAGCGACATGCTAATCTTCGCTTTACCAATCAATACTACAACAAAATGTTTCTTTGTCTACAAAAGCCAATCGCGTCTGCTGCAGTCGCCCACCTGCAGCCGCTTGGCGCCCCGCTCGGCCACGGTCTGCGACACGGTGGCGAGCTGCAGCACGCGGCGCGCGAAGTCGTCCACCCACT
>CAJQZM010031524.1:0-26913 GCA_907164665.1 Colias nastes | reverse complement strand
CGGGGACCCCGCAGACCCCACCGTCCGCCAGCCCGGGGTCCTTGGCGCTGAACAACTTGACCACGTCACATTCACAGCCCATTTATGTTCCCGGAAAATATTCTGTAAGTTAATATATTCGTGATTTTTTATGGTTAAGGGCTTGCTGATAAAGACTGACTTATTAACTTTTGAGTTTATTTTCATACTCGTTTGTCATTTTAAGTGACAGATAATTACAGTAGACATAATATTAGAATTTTAATCAAGTTATGTCGCGTCATATCAAGAAAAAGAAAAAATAAAGATAATCTACGTAATACCGAAAGAATTATTAATATCGCTTTACCTTCTCCGAAATATCCTCTAATATCTGTTATAATTATTTTTTGTAACATTTATATTCCGAAACAAAATCTAATTAAAAGTTTGGTTTATATTTGGTTAAATTAAAACCACAAAGAGGAATGGCAAGTTTTACGTTACTTGTACCATTAAATAATTTTATTTTATTTATTTTATTATAATACGAGAGTACCTATTTAATAAGGTTAGCTCAAGGTTTTGTTTTATTCCTTTGTATACCTATTGTATATTTTAGTGATATTCTAGAGGACTGACCCAAAAATTTGGCATTTAACGTAATAATTTATGTAGTTGTACAAATTTCTCATATCACACACTAATATTTATTCATTCATTTTGTATACGTACCTATCTATATATTAATGTGTAAAGTAATTTTGTAGAAGTTTTCTGTTTTTATTTATCTGTAGTTTGTGGATTAGTATACCAGATGCGTAGTTTCAATAATGTAATTTTCAATATTGAGCACTTAACATCACATAAGAAATACTTGGTTTTTACTATATTATTATTTATTATCAGAGACTAATTGCCTCCGCCAATTACCCGTATCGCAAAATTGTTATAGTGACGAAGGAAGTGCTATCTTAGCAATAAATTGGATGTGAAATAGGCTGGCTTATTGATAAGGAATGTTACTATTTGTCGTTCCACGCCTATCATACTCGCTGTATTTATAGCATAGATATGCTTTTTATGTCGTACCTACGATCTACATATTTTAATTAAAATTAACCATTAAATTTACTTTAAAATCGTTATTTGATATGAAATGCCAAACAACGCCAAATAAGCAGAGCATATTATGTGTCTTGAAGTTATTAACAAAATATTTCATTATTTGATAAAAAAATGCAGAATTATTATATATTTCTCCATCTCATATTTCAAATTGTGCGCAATACTAAAAATTATAACAATTATAATTTGCAGAACAAAAGGTTTATCATATTTCCAATAATACGCATAACGTGAAGAAAACAAAGCATTATAAGTTGTATATCATATTATATTTTCTGAGATTTTGTGAAGTTCAAGAATCGGTTAATTGTTAATATTCTGACTTTACATTTCTACTGTCTTATGAAATAAAGAATAACTTCCAAAGCAAAGGATACGACTAAAATTTTCGCTATTTGTTACACCTAGGTACACATTATTATCTACTTATGCTGTAATTATATTATGTTCAAGTACCTAGAACCTAGGAGCTTTCTATATGATATGCATGATTATCGTAAAAATAATATGAAAAGTCTTTCCAGCCTTCAAGCTGTTTGACGGATAAGGAAGAAGATGAAATTTACGGTTTCGGGTACGGTGTGTTTGGGAAGCAAATGTTGCAGCGGCAGCAGCAGCAGAAACTTCTCTTGGCGCAGCCCACGCAGCCCCTGATGCACAATCAGCAACACAACTATCAGAGGTAAGAACATTCTAGAATAATTTACATTTTTCTAGAATATATTATGACTAGATTTCCGCCCGCGGCTTCGCCCGCGTTTGCAAAGGAAAACCCGCATAGTTCCCGTTCCCGTGGGATTTCCGGGATAAAAACTATCCTATGTGTTAATCCAAGTTACCCTCTATATGTGTGCTAAATTTCATTGTAATCGGTTCAGTAGTTTTTACGTGAAAGAGTAACAAACATCCATACATCCATCCATCCATACATCCATACAAACTTTCGCCTTTATAATATATATTAGATAGAATAATTTACATTTTTCTAGAATATATTATGACGTAGTTATGACTTATGAATGTAGAACGCTGGGACATCTCTGGGACTGTAGATACCGGCAATCTGTAAAAATGCATAGGTAATTGGTTATTCTTAGCATATATTAGGGCAAATAATAAAAAAAAATAACAAAAGATGTGCTCCAAAATAGTTTATTAATACTATAAGTAGCTACTATTTTGCTATCCTTAGTCAGACAGTGCTAACAGACATGGAATATCACTTAAAATGGTACATATTTTATAATCATGAGATAATTATAGCATTATAAATTGGACTCAGTTAGCAAATGCCCACTATAAACCGAGGGCAAAATTTAACTGTTAACGTCACCGTACCGAAGCGAAATGTACCGGCATTTAATAAAAATGTTAGAATAGAGTCGATTTATGAAGCTCATGAATTTTATTCTGCACCAATACACAATGTATTGCCTCCATTCAAATTCTAAACTAACGCAGTATCGGAATATATTACAAAAATACTAGTTTTTAAAACAAAACTATTTAGGGCGCTCAAAAGCTCTTAACCACGTTACACAGTTACAGTATTATTATGACTTCGAACATTATCAATATTACTCCTCCTACACATATACATCCTTTTAAATATTTTCTATTATTACATAAACAGGCGTCGTTTTATTCGCAATCCAGGACTTAATCATAAGTTATTTCAACTAGGTTTACTTATAAGATACAATTTTACGTGAATGTCGAAATGATTATCTAAATTGAAATCCGACGTTCGATTGGCAACAAAATTCGGTCAAATAGTTTAAGCATTTAAATGCATTTAAAGAATTTCCTTTCTATTTTTCCGCTATTTGTGTTTGCTGGTGACCTATTTTACTGTTACATTTTCTCTTCCTGAAATATACTGAAGCTAGATATAATATTCCTAGATGTTTGATTGTATAAATGCAGTGACTGCAGCATTTCACTGATTTTTTGTATTGAATATTCCAATCCGTTGAAACAAGCGAGTGTATTGATTTTCTACTTTTTGTAGCACACGGATAAATAACGTGGGTTTTCAAGTTTTATTATGATAATGTAACAACAAAATTCTTTTCAACGTCCTAACCCACGAAGGTACAAAAATTGTTATATTTTTTGATACGCTTTCCTGGGCAAACCCGTGGGAGGAAGCTAATAAAGCTGGTTAGCTAAATATGTATATGCGGATTGTCTCTTTATTTTTAACATTACATTAAGAATGTCACAATTTTGTAATTTCCTTGACCTTCTCCAATGGTATATTATAATGATCTGGTTTTACTAAATGTTTAATACTACTACTCTTACATTTTCATAAAAGCTTCAACAAGCATTTGTACTCAATCGTCCAAGTTTAAATGGAAGCGAAATACCAACTAGCTACAGGGCCGGATTTAGAGGTCCAGAGGCCTCGGGGCAACAAAGGAGTGGAGGCCCCCTCGCCCAAAATTATTTTCCAAATAAAATGAACAATTTTTCTCAGTCGAGTTTTTCAATAAATAATTTATCGTGAAACCAAGTAGATTCTCTTAGTATTTAACAAACGCATATAAAATGAGCGCTCTCCAGTGCAATTTGATACCATCAAGACCAAATACATTCTCAATGCAATTTCGAGGTTTGGGAATGTAGCTCTGAAATTGAAAAAATGAAATAGGTAAAGGTAAAAGTGAAAAAAAAAATATCAAAGGAAAAGATGTTTACTAGTTTTACTAGTTGGAATTTGAAAGATTTTTTTTTCCGAAGTCTCTATTGTGGGGGCCCCCTGCTTGTGGAGGCCCCGGGGCTTTCGCCCCGGTTGCCCTCCCCTAAATCCGGCCCTGACTAGCTATATGACTATAATAAGGGTTCGCAAACGAATGTATAACTGTTTCATTCCAATGTAAAATAAATTTAAATTAACGAACCAAGATATGTCAGCTCCTACGGATTTATAATAGAGGTTTTACTGTAATTATTTCAACTAAATCTAAGGATTTGTGCTCCCGAAGGTACAGAGATAAAATCAATTACTCAGTTACGGATGCCGTTTTATCTTGATGATAATTAATTTTATCGTGAATACAGGTCTCATTTTAAGAACTATATATTGAAGTTGTCGACTTATTGAGTTGAGAATTAATTTATGAAGTAAATTAGATACAGACGAAACCATATAGTCCCTATTGGTATAATCTGTATATACCTGTTAATCTCTATTGTTTTTATAATAGAGATCGGATTTTTGTACTGTTTTTGTTTGTTTAACAAATTTTCAAAAAAAAATTTTTTAGACAACTTTCACACACAGCATGGTCTGATCCCATACTAAGCTTTCGCTTGTGCTATGGAAACTAGATAGCTCCTAAACATACATATATGTATTATTTTAAATAAGTACTCATATAAATAACACATAATCGTCTTATTTAAAAAAGTACAATTCAAAATAAGCCTCACTAGTCATTTACGAATATAAACATATTAATTACCTCGTGCAATATACTATTATTGTCATACGTTTTCCAAGCATTGGCCTAATTTGTATAAAATATCGTATAATTTATGTAAATTTCAGTTTGTTATGATGTACTAATTAAACTAATTGATATTACTATTTGTATCTTCTATATTAGCATATCAACATTGTAATAATTTGAATCAAAATCTGTTACCTAATTGGTAACTTATTGCAATAATCGTATAAGCATAACTTCAAATAATAAATTATATTAATGATATTCATGGTTAAAATATAATATAAATTGTGGGTAGAAAACACGTATTTATAAACAAATTGTATTGAAAAATTAGAATATTAAACGATTGTAGCTGTTTCAGTCATAAATTAGAAGTAAAAAGGTTGTGACAACACAATTTTTGTTTCTACATTATGCAGAGTTATAATAAAAAATCATATAACAACCTTAATTGATGCTATAAATTTTGAGTGGGTGTAAACTGATATACCGCGTGATATAAAGTCTCTGAGGGTACTTCATCTTTATAATATTTTCTTCGAAAATCTGATAGTGTATGACACTTCATTCTTATACGCTTGCCATAAAAGATCTTGAGTACATGACAAATATCTTTAGTGTGTTTATATTGCATAACTGACTTTATAATCACACTGTTCTATGCTCTTTTGTACTAAAGCTGTGTACACATGAAAACTTGAGGTTACTTAACCTACTTTTTATGTACTTTCTAGTGGTGTTTATTTTAATATTTAAGTGTGATTAGGCAATCGAAATGTCCAGATAAATTTAGATGTATCGAGAGAATACATTTGATTTGCTAGTTTAATGATGATCTTCAGGCTAAACTTATATGTGTGGTAGATAGAAATATTACAAAATAAACACACTACAATAGGTTTTTAAAATAATAATTACCAAGAAAAACTAAACAAAGTGGAAAGTATAAGCTTCAGTATATAAAGATGAATTACCAAGAAGAGACAATCCATTTGAAGTCGTTTTATTTTACTATCCCATTCAAATCCACATCCCATGTGAGACATCCGCAATTAATTGTGGCGGGTGGTTTCGGTAGGCGCTTGCTTCCCTTACTAACTGTATTGGCTCATTTCTCCTTCAATGATACCAATAAATATATTATTTACAACTTGTAGTATACTCATTTAGTGCTTTGTCATATTTAAAGGAAATCAGGATTTGTTCAGATACGATATAGAAAAAAGACTCAAGTGATATGTGTATGCTTTCGATTATCGTTTGAAACATGATGATGCGTTTTAAATATTATTTGGTGTGGTAATAGGTGGTAACATCGTCCTGCGAGTGTAGCCCGTGCAGAAACATGCTCGACTACTAATATAGTTCTAGGCTTTATTATAAAATGACTAGAAATATGAGCTAAAATGCCTTCAAAAGTGGGAAACCACATCCGGTACTAGGTTAATTTAATTGAAGGTGATAATCACGTGTACAAGATTGTCATACGTTTGAATTATAATGCTTTCTCCGCAAACTATTTTAATGCGAGTTTCCTCTATTAGTTAAATCAGTCATTTAGATCGAGCCATACAAGTTGTAGACGCAAATATTAAGTTCGACGTATCTCAGTTAGTCAATTAACACTAGTCGTGGAGGGAATACACTAACAAGCTGTGTGATTACAGCCAACGAAGATACGGGACCTTAGATTCACGGTATGTAAAGTGACGAACATACTGGGAACTGTTATATCCACAGAACATATAAATATATGTTCTGTGGTTATATCCCTATATGCTAAGAATAGTCTGGAAAGAATAGGTGGCTGAATAAGTGTCGGGATTATATATTCTGTTATTGTAAATGAGCATGTCTCGAGACTAAATAATATTCTTGTAATTAACGGTATGTTTAATATTAACTATTAACATGAACTAGGCCGTGCATTCAATTATACTTAATGATTATTCTTTTATAATGCAATTAAAGGAAAGCGTCCGCGTAACTTTTCCGGGTTGATCCTTTTTCTGAGCGACTCCGATCCAAATAGATAATATCTGATAAGCGTTCAAAAGTATTTCCAATTCTGAAAGGGTATTCCTTTATTAAAATAGCAAAAAGGTTGACTGAAGAAAATTCCATGTGAATCATTGTTTTTTCCAAAAGAAAATTTTCCAAATGAAACATTGTTATTAGGAGTATCCCGAACATGAAAATTAGTTCCCTGCGCATAATCTTAGTTCTTTAATCTTAATATTTGTAACAAATGTATGAGTTAGTGTGAAACCGCCTTTAGTTCAGTGGATTTATTTAAGTGCCTGCATAAATGCGCAATGCTTCGTTCCGTTCATGTTATCTGTTGTGTTTAGCGATGGAGGTTTAAATTGGGACCGGTTATAGTCGGTTGTTTTAAAAGCAATTAACCGACCCAACCGTTAAAAGTGGTTAACGCTTCAGGCCAACAATCGACTGATGAATTCAAAAATGTCGCTGTAAATTCTGTTATTTAAACACTAAAATAATTGCGAATGTTTGAAATGACGCCGCGGTAATGTACAATGGTGTTGATAGTTTGCGGGTTCTGATTGTTATGAGAGTCATTTGTTAAATACTCGTCCTTTAATATTTCTATAATTATTTTATGAACCCTCAAAAATGGGAAATATTTTAAGTGCGACACTTAAACAGTCTTGGTATTCGATCTAATTATTTCATTCTTATTATTTCTTTGTTTGTCGTTTTTGAGAGATTGAGATATCAACATGGATATGAATATTTTATTCAAATTGTAACCTCCCAAGTTGGTATCTATATATACCTAGATATAGTATTCAACAATAACTGCATATATACATTTTTAATTTGGTAGCCTAACAGCCGCCGAGTCTAGTAGACTGATCGATCATCCACCCCTTTCACTGTAGAAACAACACCTCCATCATTCACTACAGTTGCATGTATAACGAGAGCTATTATTATTACATTAATAAAGTCACGTATTAACTAAAATACTAATATTTTCTTATAATTTATGCAGTCTCCAACTCAGCTTAAGATTAGTCTCAATTGAAGCTCATATTATATTCTAGATAATAACACACGCTTATTAGCACCTCGTCTCTCATCTTAATACACCTGAAGATTGCATGCAGTCACTTTGTAGCTTATCAATCTAGTAGGATTTATCCTGCGTAGTATAGAAATGAATTGAATTAATAAATCTACTACATTATATTAACGGGAATTATCGTGAAATAGACTAGTATTTCAATTCGTTTGTGATATCAGACGCTTTAGTTTTAACGTATGATTCATTAGAATAATGGAGGAAGCACTTTTAAGATAATTTATATGTTTGTTTTATAAATATTATTAAAAACTAGCTGTCCGCCGCATCTTCGCCCGTGGTACATATTTAGCCTATAGAACTTAGGGATCACCTACCTACATATTCAACAATGAAATAATTTCTGAAATCGTCCAGAATTTTCTAAGATTAGCGCTTTCAAAAAACCGAATTCTTCAGTTTCAATCTTTAACAAGAAAGTATAGATTCGTGATACTGATACACCTTACATCAGGCATATCTTATAGCCAAGAATAGTTCGATCATAACACCCATAGCATGCCACCCAGTGTGTGCGGTAGCTGTAACATAGCCCCATAATATTATATTATAGCCATTATTCTATAGACATGATTCTCAATCTTGCTTTATGTTGCTTTACCCTACATTTTAATACCAGACAATATACAGTTTATGTATGTTACAGCTTTTTATTATCTTGAGTAGTAAATTTTTATTTTCTCATCATCACAGTTACTTAGAAGTGGTAATAAAATGTTTTATCCCTAAATTATTGAAAAAAAAATTTAATTAACGAAATTTTGTCATTACCATACATTCCCCTTTTGTGGGAAGTATTGATTAAAGATATCGCTTAAACAAGCTAATTCACTCTGTACCTACTCGTATTTTAATTATATCCTATATTATCAAATGTATCTCTTACAATTATTAAGTACTTAAAAATTTACTCACAAGGGACCTTATTTTCTGACAAAGTAACCACAAATGTTTTCATATCACTTGACAAACGTTGAACAACTTTATCAAAAAGTTTGATATTTAAGAAGACAAATCTAGTCTCTGAATATGAAATTACGTTTAATATCAAGAATACCAAGAGCTGCTCAAACAGAAAGTTTTCTTAAGTCTGACTCGCAAATCTGAACGTATCTCACTAAGCGATTTTAATATTATTGCCGTTGTCTCCGTCTTATTTTTGATGTTTTGCTTATTCACAAATACGCTTTTATTTTCGTTATCAAATTTTGTATTCACCGGGTATAAATTTGATGTTTATTTATTCTATACTCTATAGCATAATCTTAGACTATTTTTATGCTGACCATTCATAAACAGCTTTACCTAGTTGAGGCTTGCTTAGCACCTAATTGGAAAATGCAGATTAATAATGTATAGATAACTATTTTTTGACAGAATTCAAAGATGCTTTACTGCTATGATTATTTTAAGATAAGCAGATTGACCTATTTTTCTATTTGCAAATTGAGGAAGGTCATGAATATAAAATTGACACCGGGATAGTTTTGACCCCTCTAATAGGAATCAAACGAAGAAATAAGTTATTGAATTATAAAGTTTATTTTTATCTTCGACATAGCGATTCCAAGTAAAAAAATTACGTGAATGTCTCATCATTTACAACACAGCAGCTGTAAATAATTGTTTGGGATGATTAAGAACCTTCCTCGCTTTCCTTTTTCGCTTGCCTTCCTATAAATTTATTGAAATTTTTTGTGTTTTAAAATCTCATAGGTACAGAAATAAATTAAGGCTAGACCTCTTCAATGTCTTTCACCAAAGTACACGCATGATTGCTCCCGTTAATTTATAATCGTCCAACTAAATTGGTCCCAAAATCAATATTCATTGCATCGTTGCATGCTCCGATACGACTTGTGTTGATTTATGGCCCATTGTGGAATATAGTTTGATCCGAATACATTGTTTAATACTTTAATACCACAAGCTATATATAGGTTTATTGCGTACCCAAGGTAAACTGTAACTGGGTGGGATTTTTCATAAATCTTTTTTGTTCAGTGGCTATATTTACGTTCCCTGATAGTTTTATCTATTGATTGCTTTTATTAAATGCGGCTTTTCTATATCGTCTGAACACGGCTTTAATTAAATATTTATATCATGAATAGGCATATTTTAAGCTGGTATATTGTATACTCTTAAAAGGCGTGAAAATTTTAATAGGGCCTTCTTTGTAAAACAGCTCGTCGTAGTAAGTACGACAGGTGCGTAATAATTACGTCCCCATACACATATCATATAAACCCCCGCGAAATTTAATAACCCCGCTTTACAAATTTACGCACTCATTACCGGCACTCATTCTACCCACAAACGTCATTAGTGGGATATTGTTAATAACTCAATATACCGAAATTTAATTTTTGGAGCTGCATTTTTTCATAGCCAGCAGGCGTCATTATTTAATTACGAATGAGTTTTTATTTTTTATGTGAAACTCATATTTCGCGGCGTGGGTATAAATAAACTGAATATATTCTTTATTTCGGTTCAGGCAAATATTGTTTGATATGTCTGAAAGTTCAAAAGTCATGAGCCACAAAAGTTCATATTAGCACAGTTGACAGATATATACTACGTACATACAGTTAGGAAACTAAGCCCCTGCGATGAAATTATGACATAAGCACTATTATAGCTATAGGGCTGTTACCTTTTTGATATTTAACCGACTTCAAAAATAAAGGAGGAGGTTATCAATTCGGCCTGTATATTTCTGTTTGCTTTTTTTTCACAGTTGATTTTGTGGTAATTTTGAGATAAAAACCCGTTAAAATAAAAAAATGGTGTAGCCTAAATATGAATTTACAAGAAGAAACAATCCGAATTAATACACCTTGGTAAATACGTTTTTATCAGTGATATATTTCGAAAGTTTGTTTTGTTATGGACGCCAAAGGCTTTTTAATGTACCTAAATTATTTATAACTAGCTTTCCACCCGCAGCTTCGCCCGCGCAGTCAAAGAAAAACCCGCATAGTTCCCGTTCCCGTGGGATTTCCGGGATAAAACCTATCCTATTTCCCGGGGTAAAAAGTAGCCTATGTCCTTTCTCGGGTATCAAAATATCTATATACCAAATTTCATGCAAATTGGTTCAGTAGTTAAGGCGTGATTGAGTAACAGACAGACAGACAGAGTTACTTTCCCATAATATTAGTATGGATGCTTGATATTTGTATTATACATATATTCAATAATTCTTTTAAACCAGAATTTACAATACTTGTATGTAGGTATACCTACTAAATTATTTTTAAAACGATAAATTAAATTAAATTAAAAAACACAAAATATGCAAAAATAAATTAAAATTATTATTATACGAGCATAGAACCTCCACCTTTTTGTTTTAGGATGAAAAAGAAAATAGTTTGACAGGCTTAGTGCTTGACAAAGTGGTAAAGTCACGTATCGATAAAAATACAATAATTATATAATATCTATCTTTTTCTTCCCTAATATTTACGTAATTATTATGCACATACATTTAAACAAGATTTTTTTAAGGTTTCCATTTTTTTTAGATTTTTGTGCTCTTCTAGATTGCGTAAAAAATAGATGCGATCTTTAAACAGACTGGACTCCTAATAGTGACTATTTGTAGCTATCATTTTGGTGGAAATATGTCAACATAATTTAAAACTCATGCTGCCATATCTATAGAACTTAAAAAATAGTCTCTTTTTAACTTGTAGTCAGATACGGTATTTACAAATATATTTATTGAAAGGGCTACAAACTGAAACAATCGATATTTATTTAATGTGAATTGACATCACTTTAAACTTTTTTCTATACTATGTATCTTTGTCATTCAAAATCTGTGGATGTGTCACCCGCTACTATCGATCCCCCTCAATACCCTCGTAAACACGCTTGATGGGGGGGGAGGCATTTCGCACATTTTGTATGAAGTTTCCTTACTGTATCTGTATATTGTGATATTAGTATTATTGGGATAATTTGGTTTGATTACTTGGTTAATCTATAAGTTCAAATACCTACCTAAATAAAGAAAGTCCTGTTTATTATCTTTTAGCTTAAGAATATCCGAACTTATTAAATGTTTCGGTTTTATTGGATTTGTCTTGATTGGATATGGATATTTTGACTTTAATTTTTTTATTTATAAAAATTCTACTCATACGAAGAAGATAAGTAGATAACAAGCAATATTTTTAAAGTACTTATTTACAATTATTTTTAATGATGGGAAAATTTATGATTGCGAGATAAAATCTTTACCATAAAAAAGAATATAATGTAGGTATTTCAATTAATTTTTACTGCTGTAAACTTTCATGATATGAAAAAAAAACATTGCATATTATTTTTTACAGCGTATGTTTTCATTACAGTCTAAAATATCACTGAAATATTTTTTTCTATACAAGCACATAATATGACATAGTAATTTTTTATAAGCCGTTTAATACTATGTGAATCGATTTCAGCCAAATTTAATAGGGGTTTTGAATATAACCGATATAGGAAAACTCGTTCTGCGTTGGTAAACCACATACGTGTACCTATGTGACTGTAACGTGTGTATAGAATTGTTTTAGCGTCAATTTACAACGTTTACAATTAGGTAATTTGTGGCCTTTTTCTGAATATATACGCTAAAGGTAACTTAAATTTTATAACATAATATGAAATTGATGTAATTTTAATATTTTTCAAACAATTGTTGTAAGACGTATAGGTATACAAAAATGTTTACGATCACTGAACTAAAATGATCTTGTTTGAATCTATATGCTTAAAATGGTTGAAACAACGATTGTAGACTTGTCAAGAATAGCGTTAAATAATTAGCATAAAACTGTGTTTAAACGATTTCCTTAACTACGGTTTAATGCCCAGGCTACAAAGTTACTAAAGTATTAAAATCTCCTTAGCTTTTTAATTTTATAAAAGCGTAGACAATAGTTTGAACAAGTTAACTTTTTGTTGCAGTTGTCTGAGTCCGCGATCTGCATACTTTTATGAATTCCCTCCCAGCGGTAAGTATTTCAATATTTTATAATATCTCCACGTTTTTGTACAAATCTTAAGTCATTTGAAACAGAATTTCAGACGACCATGTATTTTTTATCTAAATAAAAATGCAAACATAATTAATGTCAATCAAATTTATGGTTTTTTTATGTCTATAATAGTTTTGATTTTAAATACTTTGGATCTTATATTCGAGAAGTAGGCTAAAATATTCAAAGCCGTTTAATCTAGATTCTAGACTATGGAAAGCTTTTGAAACGTCAACGTCAAGAAAACAACAACGAAAAATAAGTTTAATAATCTGTGCTTTAAATGATTTTCGTTCTACAGTTCGAAGTACTTATAATATAAACTTGTGCACAAATAAAAGGCTCTTCTTTCTTAATAATATTATGACAGAGAAGACTGTGTATATTACTTCGTTTTTCTTTATACTTTAACAATTTGTTCAAGTTATAAGTAAAGAAATAATAGTACACACCATATTTTTTCTTTAGATAACTGCCTTGGTACCGCGAAAAAGAAGGTGACGACGTTTTCAAGACTGCTCCGTGGCTTGAAGTCACACAGGAAAGAAAAGCACGGTTCATGCTCTCCAAAACACACGCACAGTCCTCGTCAAACATTACCACCTCAGAGGGTAAGTAGGTATTTATATTAAATAAATAAAAATATATGCGAAGTAATTAACTAATTTGTAATATAATATAAGCAATAAACTAATGATGTTTTAAATGTAATATTTAAAGGTAAAAACGGTAAGGATCATTATAAAATTACTCGAATGAGTGTGTGCAAAATTAGATGGAATAGCGTTGCACAACTGAGCATGTTCTAATTTTGTGACACGTGTTTTTAATTAAACTAGCCGAGAAGTATGATATCACAAGAATATTGCATATTTTATTATTTCTACGAAAACACGTGGTACAAATGAGCATGATTCTAACTCAAAGGGCTCCAAAGACAGAGCTTAAATAATACATAGTTGATTATATTTAATGACATGTATGTACTATGTATCATATGAGGATCTAGATTAATAATAAAAATATAATATTCATATTGTTATACATTTAATAAACATAAAATTACACATTTACCTTTGTATTATAAATATGTGGTGGCACTAACGTGTGGTTTTTTTCACATTATCTTTAAATATATCAAAATTTTATTTTCAGCGATTCTATATTTAATTTTATTTATATCATTTGATATAATATATTTTATGGTCACAGATTTCATGAGGTTCAACCATTAAACATTTATCAAAAATATATTATAAAGTAAAACTTTGAATGACAATATTTTATTAATAAGTTTGAAATGCATATGTACTTTTCTGATAAAATATGATGGTAATCCATAAACAACATAAGGTTAAAAAGAAAAGTTAAGAATATTCGTATCGCAATCCGTAGGATAGGAATGAAGTATGTTGGGAAGAGTATTATCAATTATATTCGGAGTAGAATTTTCATATTAATCATTAGGAAAATCATACTTTCGTTAAGAAATCAATAGTGTCATCAATCATCAAGTAAGCTTATATTTTTTTAAGTAATGTGTAATAAACTATTCAGAATTGAATTTTTACAAATAAAACTATTTTTGTGATGCGATAAAATTTAATTATAAATGTCTCTTACATTCAATTTTTTTATACTCAAACATAAAGTCGAGTTTGCAATATCATTGAAGAGGAAATTTCTTTCAAGGAAATAAAAGTGCCAATTCGATTATACTTCCAGATAAAAACGTCTTATCAAGCTCCCAACATATTATGCATACAAATTGGAATAAACTCTAACATAACATAGCTTATCTATTTAACCCGCGCGCATAAAAATAAAGCGAAATCTCGAAATGTTGGTCACGTCACTCGTACGTAGCGACGCGTCAGTGGCGTCATACTAATTGCTATGAGTGTCTGTCAAAGAAGGACCGGCGTCGCTGGGGACAATAGTGCATAGGGTAAAAGGGAACGTATGAAAAATGTCTCGCTAAGATTCGGTTACACCGTTGTAACATAGTATAAATAGACTAGAGACTATACTATGGTTGTAATGAGAGTCGTCTGGCCGTGAGTTTGAATGTCACTAGATAGCACACGTCAGATAAGCGTGCTAGTGAATTCGCTCGCGACATCGCGTTTGTACAATGTACATGCTTCTAATTGGGAACGTTTATTGTTGAAAAATGTTCTTTTAAGTCTGACATGCGACTAAATAGATGTGCTGTTGTAGTATTTGGGTATTTTACGTGTTTTTTTCAACAATGTATGTTTACTTTTTTGAAAATTAATTTATAAAGGATATTCTATTGGTACAATACGTATAAGAAATTGATATCCATAAATAGAAGGTATTTTAGGTATTCCATTAATATACATAACTGAAAATTCATAAGCCGAAACAAGAACAGAACTCATCCAAACAAGTCCCATAAACCCAAGTAAAGGAATGTATCATGCTACACAAAGAAAGGCCATAAATATGAAGAACTCAACGTATACGCAACTCATCTCGCTCGAATTAAGTGCTACATTTTTCCAGCCACCTATATTTATTAATCTACCGTTGCAGTTGGGGTACGTCGCCGCGTGCGAGTGAGAAATGACGGCTGCCAAAGTTAAGTCGGCTGAGCCAAGACGGCGTCTGAGTTATGGTCGTTTGTTGGGAGAAGGGATAAGGCCATTAGGGCGGGAGTGTAATCCTTATCGGCCGAGTTGCACTTAGGATTAGCTCTGTCAGGAGTTGCTTTTTTCGGCCATTGGCGGGACTTGTCCAGCTGTGATTAGGGGATTAGGAATGCTTTATGGGTATCCAATTGGTGTTATCTAGTTAATGCGGAAAAAACACAGAACGCCGAACAAACTGTAGACTTATATATTTTACTATTTATCAAAGTATATAATATCCATATGTGCGTGTGAATTGCGGCTTGTTTGAAGCAATGTTTGACTTGTATTTTATATTGTTTTTAATTTATGATTAGATGTGGACATTTGAAAGTGTAAAATATTGAGTAGGTATGTAATCATAACGCTTATTTATTTGTACAAAGTCGATATAATTATATGTAATAGTACACCTTTACTACCATAAATCTTGCTTATTTATCACCCAGTCTCTACTCGCGTGGGTGTTTTGATAATAACGTTTAATGCATATATCACAAAAATCGACCTACGATAGAAACCCTTGTTATTTAGATTTCTATGATAGAAACTAATACTCTAGTATTAGATTACGATGATCCTAAATTAAGTTTATCCAAAGTAAAAAAGTAAGAGCTTTAACTTTGATATTAAAGCTTTAAGCTTATTAGCTTTTTAAACCTATTGGTTTTACATACTCAGACAATCTGTCAGAAATTTTCAAGGTATTGTTTTCGTATTATTTAATCGACTCTGCTCCGTTTATATAGTTTAAAATAGTTACATACTATACCTGAATAGCTACCCACTCTCACATACGACTACACGAGAATATAAAGTAAGACCCAAAAACATAAAAGACGATATCCCTAAATGGTCTTGGCAATCGGTTTTATTGACATATACAATGTGCCTATTATACGGAAAAGTTTTATAGTACTACTTGATGTTGAAGTTAAATTTTCGCATTGGCACCTTGCCCTGTAGCTAACGTCTTGCGGGATACTGTTCAAGCATTATGGCTGTAGATCCACGATATAGGTAATAAAACTTTATATTGGCTGCGTGGCTCCCGACATTATGCGCCTCGTAACTAAGGTCTTGTAACGATAACACTATTGTCCGTTGTTACACCCGTTTTGTTGTAGGAGATCACTCAATAGATACGACCAGTTTATGAATTTGTAACCGATTACAGAGATAAGATACCCATTTGTTACTCGTAAAGCATATGCAATGTATATTACACACAGTTTTGTCTTTATCTTTTTGTTCACATTGCATTCTTCAATAATAATAATTGTTCCCTGAGTATTCTGTAGGACTTGAAATATATCTATGTAAAGTGCCACTGAAAATATAAGTGATTAATATGAACGAACTTCTAGTAATTGTGTTGAATACAATAATCAAAACGTATCAGGTTTACATATTTATTTTTAATTCTAGCTGACACATAACTCACCAATATTATTTCTATTTTCGGTAAAATAGAAAACAACCAGGAAAAATAACGTTCATTTATCCGATCACGAATCAAATTGTGCGTTTGATCCAACAATTAAAATGTACTTTTTTGATTCTCCGATAACATTGATAAGTAAGTATTTCATGGAACAATTTTGTGCAAAGTAATTTTGTTTACAATTCATATTAGTTTTTTAAATGTTAAATCACTAGAAGCTAATAAAAAACCTCCTCTATTTAAACATGGTTTTATGTTATTTGAACATAATGTTTTTCAGAATTTATAGCTGCAATAATAGTAAATTAATGAAAGTGTCGGTCGAAAAAGCTGTTACTTAATGAGAAATCAATAAGCAAAATGGCCCGTCTAGTGACTGGTGTCTTGAATTCGTTTAACATCTTATCGTTTATGGGATATATTATCTTAATTCAGGATTTATAAACTTTTACAAAACTAGCACATAGGTAGCGTACAAACAAAGTTAACTTACGTAAACTATAACTGTATTATGATACTTTATAACAATTATTCGGAACATTTAAGTTATTGTTTAATTATTCCATCAATTGGGCTTAAATTGTTAATCAAGTATAGATAAACTGGGCAATTACTTCAATATAAACAAAACTAACGACCCTAAACAACAATTCATTCATTCAAAACAGTGAGCGACACTGTTGAAATCGCGTAACATTCAGCTAACATTTTAATTTGCACACATTTAATTGTATAACATCGTAATAAGAAACGCGGTTATCATTCAACAAAGGTAACAAAGGAAATCTGGAACGACAAAATGAAGGCGATATTAAAGTTTTGCAACTACAAAAGTTTACCTCGGGACGCATTTATCACATTTACTGTGGTAATATTTTCATAGCAACGTTATGACACAGATTACTTTCTTTGTACGTAGAAGTATATCCGTCTGTTTTGCATTTATATTAAACTTTGTATTAATTTAAACACAGCTGAGTAAATGTAGTGTATGTATGGTTTGCCTTTGAACTCGAATTAAGGGACCTAAAAAGTTTATAATGAATAGATAATGAAGGAAAACGTACATTCCTGCAACTGTTTTTAAAATTCGCTTATATCTAATTCAACTGCAAAATTCCGTAAAAAACTATATATCCAACGAAGGAATAGGTACAATAAAAAACGGCAATCCTTCGACCGTATTGAAACTTCTGTCCTATCGGACTGTGAAAATTAGATAGAGAATTTAGTTGTATTTGTGTTCACACTATCTGCTATTCAGTTGGCTAGTCTACGGGGTTGTTCATTGTATATAGGACACATAGTTCAGAAATTTAACATTCGTAACTTGGTTCAATAAACATTATGAAAATTAGAGTAAATCGTACATATAAATAACCACAACCATATGCCCATGTTGTAGCAAATTAATCGTAACATTTCATCCAATTAATATAAGTAATATCTATTTATTAGGTAATAAAAAATCTGATAGCCTAAAATAAATTCCATTAAAATCAATTTGTATACGAAATTGTCTACTTATCTTGTGTAAGGTTTCCTGTCAATCCGTGACATGATTAGTTATATCTACATAGTTATAATATACAAACAGTATAATTAACTTCTTACCTAAGATATTATGTAGGTAGTATGCTGATATGCTTTCTCACAAGACAATATTAAACAACATTACATATTCTCAAATAATATAATATTCAATTTATATAAACAAACACATTATTTGCTCAAGTTTTGTTGTAGTTAATTCACGCTGTTCTGTGTTACTTAGAGGAAATCAGCTGTTTAACGATCGCCAATACGGCTTTAGACGCGGCCGCTCAGCTGGCGACTTATTAACCTATTTAACACACAAATGGGCGGAGGCAGTAGAGAGTAAGGGAGAGGCGCTGGCTGTTAGTTTGGATGTCGCGAAAGCCTTCGATCGGGTTTGGCACAAAGCGCTTCTTTCAAAACTACCATCTTACGGGCTACCTGGAGGATTATGTGAATGGATTGCCAGCTTTCTCGCGGAGAGGAGCATC
This sequence comes from Colias nastes, assembly GCA_907164665.1. NCBI lineage: Eukaryota > Metazoa > Arthropoda > Insecta > Lepidoptera > Pieridae > Colias > Colias nastes. The sequence continues at coordinate 8,096 of CAJQZM010031524.1, read as the reverse complement.
AAGGTCGTCATCGACGGATCATGCTCCGATCCTCTGCCGATAAATGCTGGTGTCCCTCAAGGCTGCGTGCTTTCTCCTACTCTGTTCCTTCTGCATATCAATGATATGTTGCAAATTAGCAACATACATTGCTATGCAGATGACAGTACAGGGGACGCTAGCTATACCGGCCAGGCAAAATCCTCCAGCGAAACTGTTTTTGAGTGTCGAAACAAACTTGTTTCTTCAATTGAAACTTCCCTGGAGCAAGTTTCAGAATGGGGTAAACTAAACCTAGTCGAATTTAACCCCAGTAAGACTCAAGTTTGCGCATTTTCCGCGAAACGGTCCCCATTTGTCAATTCACCTCGCTTTCAGAGCACTTTCCTTAATATTTCGTCGTCCATCGGAATTCTTGGCGTCGATATTTCGAGTGACGTGCAATTCCGTGGTCATCTGGAAGAAAAAGCAAAACTGACCTCGAAAAAATTGGGCGTCCTCAATAGATCGAGAAAGTACTTCAAGCCAAGTCACCTCCTATTACTGTACAAAGCGCAGGTACGTCCCCACTTGGAGTACTGTTCTCATCTATGGGCTGGCGCCCCGCAGTGCCAACTTCTTCCACTTGACCGCATTCAACGTCGAGCAGCTCGAATTATCGACGACCACAGGATAACCGATAAGCTTGACCCTCTATCATTGAGAAGGGACTTAGGGTCTCTGCATATTCTACCGAATTTATTATGGGGAGTGTTCTGAAGAACTTTTCGACCTTATTCCTGCAGCACAATTTCACCACCGCACATCTCGTCACAAAAACCTCTACCACCCACACCACCTGGATGGTTGGCGAAGTACAACCGTGCGCTTTATGCGCAACTTTCTTCCGCGTACTGCTTTACTATGGAATAAACTGCCAAAGTCTGTATTCCCGAACAGCTTCAATATGGACACCTTCAAAAAAAGAGCTTACAGCTACCTGAAAGGCCAATAAACTACGCTATTCCCTAATCCACCGATGGCATATCCTATTTTACCCTATATCTTGTCCATTTCCCTCTTCTAGTAGGCAACACCCGTAACACCAGTTGCGGTAGTCTATGGGCGGCGCACTTAGCTTACCACCAGGCAAGGCGTCTGCTCGTTTGCCTTCTAATTTCATAAAAAAAAAAAAAAAAACACTTGTAAAAGTTTTAAAGCAGTGCACAGTATAGCCAAAAGATCGGTTCCACTATTAATCACTCGCTTTGCAAAAAGCTAAGGATATTTGCATTACAATGAGATTTTGTTGGGACAAATCAATTAATCATAGCCCGCACAAAGCTAGCCCATTAACTTCGCACTTGATAAGGGAATAATACGAAAGTCCGACAATGGCCGCTCCTTTAGCGTAATCTTTCTACAACATACCGGGAGCGAAAAACGTGAAGTATTCATGACTAGCTGATCCCTGTGACGTCATTTACTTCCCAAAAAAATCTAAGTTTTTGGAGCTAAAAAATGCTATAACACTTCTTGAAATGTAGTTACTATCCTTATAGTTTGTCTTACATACCAGCGTAAGAAATAAAAGTTTCTTAATTATAAAATCAGTAAATACTTCAATTTATTTGGAAAATAATTAAAAGAACAAAACTTAAAATTTCTGAACAATTAATAACTTTATCGTGACTCGAAAATCTAAACTTTAAAAGAGTTTTTGATATTTTCGGATATTTTACCGAAAAATGTCGATGTCGAAACGGCGATGTTGATAAAATATGTTCAAAATTTTGTTTAACTTTAAAGTTCGATCGTTTTTCTAAAATATCGCCTATGTTGACGTTTTAATACCAGCTCTAAAAATATATTTTACCATACTCGCATGTTATGGTTGTTATCTAATATAAAAATATTTTCCGTTGTTATGAAAAATTCGTTATATTTTTACACGAGCGACAATAACTATTATTAAAGGAGTTCTAATTCAAATATCAGAAAATAAATTAAATAATCAATCTTCTTTATTTTATGGCAAAGTTGATTTTTATTTAAATGGGAATTTCTACCAAAAAAACTATCATTATCTGACTATTTATTTTGTTCAAGGATGCATCAACATAGTTTAGGAGCCGTGAAGTATTTTAATAAGTAATTTCCTCCAGGTCGATACTCCGGACAGCGTGCTACAAAGTGGCCTGGGTCTCGGACCTGGGCCAGACACGGCTCTAAGGTCCATGGTTGACCCTAGAGACTATGATCGCCTCCGCTTCTTTCAAATGACTGCCGCCCAACCAAACACCTTTGAAGAAACTATACATAGGGTGAGCCAAGGTTTTCCTGCTCGGATGTATTTATAAATTACTGTGTTTGTGTTTTAAAAGATTTGAAAAGTATGTGTAAATGTCAATTCATTTATCTGCTTTTGTTTAAAAATTTTAATGACCTTTAGTAATTAGAGTTAAATTTGTAGATGTTAAATTTGTAAAATACCTGAATGATCAGAAAAAACCACTTGGGTAGTTTATTTATTAATATAAAAAATAAAGCAAACACAATACACAGTAATATTCAAAATTTCAGCAGGAAAACTTTCTGTTATACTCTGGGTGGCAAAGCATATAGTCACTGCGATGCATATAAATGTATGCTAAAATAAAAAGCAGATCACTATTACCATAGGTGTACACTGTTTTAAAAGTGAAACATTTTCGAAAAACATTTTTGCCAACAGAGTCATAACAGGAATTCAAAATTCAAAATTTTTCCATCGTCTACATTTTGGTTTTCTACATTTGGAATGCTCAAAGAATAGGAGGTGGCTCTCATATATGATTTTGGCTTATCTAATATTTATGTCAAATGTTATTTCATAATTTTCGTATCTATAAGTAATATAAGGTTGTGAATTGCACAGCACGTATTGCACTGTAGTTTGGGATGCATGAAATATAAAAGTATATGACGCAGAAGGCGAGTGAGTATGATTGTCGTCGAGACTGTTATAAAATGGATCGTTCTTTACATGTTAAACCGCATTCTGATTGTATTGCTCTAGTTTCATTCTCTCGTCGACCATTGCCATGAAGTATCTGGAATAATTTGTTTATATTTAAAGTGTAATCTCCTTTGCCCCTAATCCTTAATCCAGCACGATCTGTTTTCCAAATGCTTTTAGAAATTGTGAAATTGTGAGTGCATGTGTATGTACGAGTATACATTTAATAATATTCTTTTCACTTGTCGTGGTCCCCACAATAACATAAATAAATATTTTTTGCCTCACTCGTCTCTGAAAAGAAGAGATCAATCGAGCATGAATTTTGCATAAAATACTTATATTTATTTCGCAATTTTTTGTTCGGAAACAATGCTTTGCGTTGTAGTACTGTATTCTATTTTATTTATAAATTATTTGCTCAACGAGAAAAACATGAAATGCCTTATTAAATCTGTTTTTATTTTACGTTACTATTTAATATTGTTAAACATTTTGTATCGCTTATCAAAATTATACGAGATATTTTTCATAAACGTAAAAATAAAAGAAATATTGTGCTTGTTGCAGTTAAAAGTTCAAGAAGCTATGAAGAAAAAAGACAAACTGGCAAGAGAGCAAGAGGAGGTAATTCGTTTAAACTTTATTTTAAAATTTCTCTATTTTCTTTATATTTTATATGAAAATATAAATGGTTTATTTTCTGAAATATTATAGTCAACTGAAAATTACATGCAAACAAGAGGTCTTTATTAAAATTCAAATAAATTTATGGTTTTTACGTAGAAATTGAATGTTGAAAAATGAATTCAAAGAATATTACTTGATGAATATATGTTCCGTAAAACAATTAAAACATAATTTGAATAAAATATCGATTGTATAAGGTTTACAAATTAAAATATACTCTTCCCAGCTTACAAAGTTACGTTTGAGATTTAGTAATGGATAACCCAATAAAGACATATGAGCAGGGACTCTCACTAATCGCGCCCTAATCTCGACGAAGCCTGTTAAAACTTATACCGCTTCAATACAAAACTTTTGAAGCCCTTTACTAAGCATATTTACACGCTATATATTTGAGCAATATATAAGAAGTACATGCATCCGTTTTATAATCTTATTATCCTTCGTATTTATATTTATAAAATTAATGATTTAATTTACTTGTGAGTAAAAACAAAAACATAATTTAGAATGAAAATAACAATTTCTTCTTATTACTTTAATGAGAAATTTTACACAGACCGCATTCAATAGTATAAAGTCGTTCGCTCACGAACAAAAAACGCATAAATTAAGTTAATGTCTTCAATACTTTTCTACTTACGTGGAATTGGTCGTTTTACAGCCTTTGAATATTTATTGTCCTGTTCACGATGTAGCGAAACGTTTTGTGAAAATCTTTTTATTTATGTTTTTACTTGTATTGCACCTCGTTAGCGGGATGCCTTTACACCCACGCTCATATCCATACTGGTTTATTTTTATTATTTCTTAATGATTCGTTTCTGAAAATAATTTGCATACGTTGTAGCCTACGATGTTTTCTAAAATTAATTTATTCATTTCGAATACTGATAAGCTGGTGTAATAAATTATTTGTCATTGACAGGCTAATTATTTCTGTTCGTAATTATTAACTGCTTTTAATAATTCCACAGATTCTAAGAGACATTCGTCACGGCCTTATCAATATGGGAAGAGACGGGGTGCGAGGGCCTTTTGGAGGTATTTGACGCATTTTTTAACAATTTATTGTACTTATTGATCTGAAATATATGAATCAATTGGAATATTTTTTGGCTATTCAAATAGAATTTGGGGGAGGTAAATATTTTTACATCAAATACGAACAGTATTGATACATATTGAAAATGATAATATTATTTTAACCATATTAGATTTGGATAAAAGGGAATATTTCAGTTCAATACTGCCGCAATGTTATTCAATATTCTGAATGGGTTTTATGTTCGTCAGGTCAACAAAGATTTGGATGGAATTATACAAATTTATGTCTACTGAATGTTTTCTAGTTGCTTCAAATTTTGGCCATTTTTGATGTTTAGTTGTGTAACATACTTATTGCAAGCTAGATGTTTTCATGCATTCTAAATTCAAAATTGATTTGAGCTTTTATTTAATTTATTTTGAATCGATATTACTTAATCAGAATTTAATTTGCTTTATGTCGATGTGTATTCGTTAAGGTCAAAATATCGAAGCTTCTAGATGGAAATTACATATGAGATCATAAATTTGAAGCATGTTGCTTGCACGATGTTTTGACACTTAATTTATTGGTCATCTTGACGGAATGCTTATTTTGATATTGTCATTGATTTATCGTTCGGTATCGCAATCATCCGGAATGCTTTCGATGTGCATACTTCATCAATCATACATTCAAATAAGTCGAGTTTTGATTCGATAAAAGTTATTGGAAGCAATTTCAAGAGGATTATTTATTGTAATCGACTGTTTAATGAAATCACACACAATCATGAGTTACAATATTTTGTTTTTTTGCGTCGAAATGCTAAATGCATGTTTTTAAAGATATTTTGCATCAACCACGCACGGCTTTCCGATGTTCGTACACAGCTTACCTGCAGTGTTGTCAGTGAAACCGCAACTTTGTGGGAGGGCATTAAACGGTAAATTTTTTTGCAATTATGCTAGCACGGACATTTTTATTTGCATTATTAAGGGTTATATCATTCAGATCTAATTGGAGACTCGTTTGCAGACGACACATACATGTACGATGACGAAGCAAGAGGACTATCTGGCCGGGGGCACTGGTACGACGAACCTCCGTATGAAAGTGACCCCGAAGACTTCCTCATGAGCGGTGGGGCCCCGGCCGCCACGTTTCAAAATGGCCGAGTATGTTTTACGCTTAATCTCCGAAACGAACCAAGAGGCGAAGGTGTGATATCATTGAGAAGCGCCGGCGATATAAGCTTAGCAAGGGCTCCACGAAGAGGATTAATAATTCCACAGAGTGGACCCTACCCGACCACTGTGATACCCCTGCGAACATCGAGAGATAGGGAGAGCGGGGATTACGCCGCCTCCGACATACAGTCTATAGGATCGCGACTATCGGGCATATCGATAGAATCGAGTCGATCCGAGCGGGATTCCAGGAGAGGTTACAGGCAAATGTCAGGCTATCGAATAGGAATAGATCCGTTATCGCCTGCCTCATCAGATTACGAAGATCAAGAGAGCGAGACTGACTCGCAACATATTGCAACGGTGCATAAGGTAATTGAATTGAAATCAAAACTTTTTGAAATCGACCAATAAATAAATGTATCCATTCATTTCGCATTTAATTTCGAAATTTCCCAAATAATATTTCTGTGTATAATTTTAGTCGGCTGATGATTGTGAAGGAGTTTCAAACTTAGTCGGAAAAGTAAGAGGGCTTAGACAAGATGTACAAAGAAAAATATCAAGATTACGACAAGAAAGGGGTCCCGAAGGCTCCGAAAGGCGGACGAGTGCCGATCAAGCGTTTCCGTGTTCTAATAGCTCTTTTGAAAGTCTACCCAGCGGATCAGGCAGTAGTGAGTGGATTTATTGATAAATTATTTGTCTGTGTTAATATAAATGTTTGTAAATAAGTGTTGTCTTTCTTTTCTATGATCCAAATGCCCCAATCGACACGTATAAAAATGTATTTATATTTTACCGACTGACACTTTCAACCTTTCCACTAATATTTTTGATTATTACTATTGTTTTAATTATGTTTACTCCAAATTGTAGTGTAGGCACATATGTATAAAATATTTATGTACAGGCACGCAGGCATTGGTTCGCGCTGGTAGTAATCATTCATCTCTCTCGGCAGAAGAAAACATAGAATTAAGTCCAGCCGGGCGAAGTTTACTGGTACCTCAGATGCTGTGTCGCGCCAGAGCACTCGTCGATTACATCCCTAATTTATACGAAAAAGATGCTTTAAGATATAAAGTGAGTATTGTTGCATAGATAAAACTTAAAACTTTAATGCAAAATCTAACTTAAATGTGTTGTTTGCCAACAGAAAGGGGACATCATTGAGGTGATCAACATGAACGCATCCGGTATCTGGCGGGGCGTACTCAATAATAAAGTTGGGAACTTTAAGTTTGCCAACGTCGAAGTCCTTTCTGAGAGAGACGCCTCTAGGTCGAGGACGTTAAAATGGTGCAAGAGTCGGGAGAGGTTGTGGGAAACTCGACCGAGAACCGTCGAGGAACTCTTGAGAAGGATTGACTTGCCCGAATACGCTATAGCGTTTGCGCGGAACGGTTATGAAGATATAGAACTTTTTAAGGAGATTGAACCTTCTGACTTGGACTACTTGGGAATAATGACACCTGACCATCGAACGCGTATTCTCGCTGCTGTACAACTGCTGCACCAGCTTGAATGTAATTAGTATTTTTAATCTCTTGTATCGTGAATATTATAGCCAAAGATATTAAATTCAGAAAAACTACTAACTATTTACTAATACGGAATCTTAGAAAACAATTATATACTAACAATTTTATAAGTGACTAATGAAAACGACAACACCTTATGAATTTATGCGTTACATTATCATAACTCCCAGGTGGCGAAGGTGATGGCGAGGTAGAAGGAGGCGGATCCAGCTCTGAGGGTGGAGAATCACCTTTCGGTCGACGTCAGTTCCCACGGGACTCTGGCTGTTACGAAGCCGGCGTCGGGGTCGGTGGAGTGCGCGTGCGCACCTCTCCCCTCGTCCACCGGACAGAAGAACCTTCACATAGACCGCCCGAACCGGCGCCCCAAGCTAAGCGATCTATTCGCCGCAGGCAACCTGACGACGCCGAGTGCGATAGGATCGAAAGATACCTAGGCACGGTCGGGGAGAAAGCGGTCGTGCGAACTGGCGGCTTGCCGGGAGGGGCGAGAGACGACACGTGCGAGTCCGACCACAAGTTGAACGTGGTGAAGTTCGTGGCGGGCGGCGAGACGTGCGTGTCGGAGAAGAGCAGCGACTCGGGGGTGAGCAGCTCGTCGCTGAGCTCGGCGCACCCGCACCGTCCCTGAGCTCGGCCCGGCGCGCCCGCGCTGTCCTAGGACGCGGCGCGGGCGCGAGCGCACGCCG
>CAJQZM010031522.1:0-12021 GCA_907164665.1 Colias nastes | reverse complement strand
TATTGAGACAGGCTGACGCGCGCTCTCCGCGGTCCAGTTTTTATTATGGTCAAATACAAGTTAATTGCAATAATATTATGTATAATGATTAAATTACCATTATTGATGTACTTACTTATACTTGAAATAGTAAATTGAACTGCTAATTTGAAATAAAAAGGAAACCATTATGCACATCTTTATGTGTTCATAAAGGTATTTATAAGGTATCTCTTCTGAGCCTGTCGTCGTTGCTGTTTGTCACTGAACCCCTCCTTAACGGCTGAACCGATTTTAATAACATTTTTAGTGGTTTCAGATAGATTCGAGAATGGTTATTTTTTAAATTCAAATATATGCGGAACAAAGGATTATTATAGAAAAAAACGTTTACAATGTCCAAAATAGTGTACCTAATAAAATTGATGACCTCAACAACCAGCAAAACAAAACTTTGTGTGGCGGTCATCATAAAAAAATAACATATTTCATAAGACATATTTTTATAACGTGCTTGGGCACAATATTGTATCAAAGCATAATATCAAATTGACGCACATAAATAAATTTTCCACAATAATATTTTTACATTTATCTTAACTAGTTTGATTTTTTTAATTTACTAATAGGTATAATAACTGGTACCAAAGCCCATTAAGTAAAACAAAAAAAAACTTATAGCTATGAAATATTTAAACCTTGATCATCATTTAATTATATTTTATTGATATCATTTATGTCTTGTATCCTCGCCTTACAGCGGTGTTGCTGAAAACTCTGGCTTAGCCAAAGCCTTAAACTTTGACTAAGTTAAAGATTAAAGGAAATAAAAAAATGTAAAGCTTGTTTGTCTACACTAATATTGTTTATTTTACGAACTACGTATTTATGTAATAAAATCATTCATCGTCATCATCATCATCATCATCAGCCATTAATTTATTTACAGCCCATTATGTTCCCACTGCTGCTGCCGGCATAGGCCTCCTGATTTTTAATTAATGTGTACCTAACCCTCTAAGAAGCTCGCATCGGGGAAGTTACGTCGATAGAAGATGGGCAGTATATGATAGTTTATTTTAAATTGGAGTTCAACAAATATTACCAAAAGAGCGAATTCATATTTGTTATTTAATTTGATTCAAGTAAAATTTTTCTAATAATCACAATTCTTACAAATCACAATGTGAATGATTTTACTTAAGACTACTGTGCTTATGAGAACTTGTGTATGTGTGTCTACTGGATTACCTTCCAAGTATAAAAAATATATATTTAGGCGCATGTTTTTTACAAACTGTAAAAAAATCCAGTAAAAAGCGTAATCCGCAATATATCTATCGAATTAATAATACCTCTCGTATCAATAAAACTTGAAAAGGTCAAATGTCAAAAAAAGGTAAAAACGTATAAAATATAATTATCAACTACGCATACGTCGATGCATAATTTTAAATGTTAGAAAAACTTGTCCAGAGAGACGCAAATAAAAGTGATGTGCTCTTAACCTTTTCAAAGGTCGGGTCCATTCTTTTTTTCGTGAAATTATAATTCAAGGTCGTTTCGCATATACCTACAGTCAGTACGTTGACAAATGTGTGTCAACAAAGTTGTGTAATTTGACAGTATGAACAAATAATAGACATTGAAAATTACTTATTCAACTATTGACACGAGATGTAATTATTTAAATCGTCTGCTCGAATGATAAGACTAACACATTGGTCCGGGAGCCAGGAACAGATTTTATGACCAAGTTCCTCTCAAGCGGTAATTAGTAAAATGCATCAAAGTATAGTATTATGAAGCCTCGTGAACGTCAGCTGGAGCTCGGTTGGGGGGAAGAGCGGTTGTAGCCTCCCACGCACGTAGGAAAAAAAAATACATTCATTCATTTCCTCTAAGCTAAAAATTTGTCAAATTGTAGCTAACCCAATATCTCAACGAAAAAAAATAATCAGCAGGTTACAACATGGTGTATTATACGTCAGCTGGTGTCTCGAATAGAATGACACATTAACAAAATCATCGAGATACGCGGAATTCCATCAACATAAGTCCCCGTAAAAGATAAGTAATAACTTTATTAATTATATATTATACTATTATTTTTTTAATAATTATAGTTAACTAATGTTTTTAGTGGGTTATTTCATATTCGTTACACTTTTAGGTAGTTATGTGAATTTGATGATATGATAGTTATTTTTAAATGCAGTTTATAATATTTGTAAAAACATGTTTACCGATGTGGCTGAATGCAAGCCACGCCTTTGCCTTCTTTCTTACTTCTCCCAAAAATCTTTCACAATGCTTTACAGGCTTTACACAAAAGGGCCGTAGTACCCCGATCATGCGCACAACTAACCACCTCCAAGCGTACCTTATTACTGTCTATATTATGCTAGCGTGTGTTGCTTGAATTTTTAAAAATAACGATAATAATTAAAGATACGTCATTTCCTCCCAGATGAAAATTTGTGAGCTGATTGTTAATATATTGATGCGATAAATAAAAAAAATCAGCTAGCAATAAGTCGAGGAAAACCTAGTCAGTTGATGCATATAAATTGGCAATAGATGCTTCTGTCTAACTCCTATGTAATAACTTTCAAAGTATCAGCTGACGGTTTTTCCACCAAGATACAGCCAGCTGACCTATATATTTATCCACAGTTACATATAAGCTATCATCAGGTAAATTTTTGTTTGAGAGGAAATCACGGAAAATAATTTTTTTTTTTTTCATGTTCGAGACACCAGCTGACGTATAATACACCATTTTGTAACCAGCTGATTTTTTTTTTTCGTTGAGATATTGGGTTGGCTACAATTTGACAAATTTTTAGCTGAGAGGAAATGAATGAATGTATTTTTTTTCCTACGTGAGTGGGAGGCTACAACCGCTCACCCCCCCAACCGAGCGCCAGCTGACGTTCACGAGGCTTTATAATACTATACAGTATAGTTAATGTTGATAAAATCATTATCAACAAATCTTTACAGTAAATGACAGTTTGCCCAAATAATGGTATAAGAAAGTTTAATCAGGAATAATCACTCAATATTATAATACAAACTTCACGTTACCACTGTGACTACTCTACTCTGTTACCAAGTTCATCCATAAAAAAGTAATTTATAATAATTAATCCTTCTCTATGTTTGTATCTGTCTATATTTTCTTCACTTTCACTTATTCAAATGTCGTAGACAAATTTTATTTTTATCGCATTTATTTTTAATTGTAATAATGTGAGGTGAAGGACACTGTTGAAGTCAAACCAGGGTTATCCCGATGCTTGAAATCTACATAATTTTAAAATTAAAGATGAATTTATGAATAATTTCTTAAAGACAGATTATAGTTTGATAATAGAATTCTAATCGAAATGAAATAAAGCACGTGAGCAGAACACAATTTATTAAAATAAAGAATAAATAAGTACACACAAAAACTTTATGTATCACCAAGTGAGACGCATTACATGATCTGTCTTTCGTTTAGAAGTCTTGATAAAACCAAGGAACTGCAACTCAGCCACCGCCCGCGTGAACCTGACCCTGTTTGAAAATAGAAACATCAAAATCACTATATTATTACATATTTAAATTTAAATAAGATTGGAATAAATAAAAAACAAATCCATAGGCTTAATTCAACTTCGCTTTACCGTAGTATCTTTTTAGGAGCTTTTAGAGCCTTAGCCTAGAGCCTAACGCCTGGCTTAATGGTATTGGTAATCAAATATAAATAGATTTTAGATTTTTCCTTCAAAAGACACATATTTAACTTGACATTTATAACATTTGTATTCTCATTATAAATGCAGATCGCAACATAAATTCTAAAACATTTTACCCCCTGTGGCATCCTACTATTCTACTATTATTATAAATAAGATAGTTTGTTAGGATGGAAGGAGTTTGTAAGAAATTACATATCATGTATGTTTCCTACTCTTTCACGGAAAAAACCACTGAAAAGATTGTGATGATATTTGGCAGTGATGTAGCTTATGTACCAGAATATTATATAAGCAATACGAATACTTGCTTTTGCTAAACACACACAGCTAATAAAGAAATAACTTACTGAATATTGACATCCTGAGCTCTATTTTCTTCCTCGCTTTCTGGGCAGAGCACGGCGGCGAACGCTTGCAGCCAGTCATAGAGATTTATGTGTTTCCCACACTCCCGGTGCAGTTTGTACGCAAGACTCACATCTGGCAACGTATCTGATACGCTTTCAACCGAAGGTAAATTACAGCATGAACACTGAAATATAATAAATAATACCTAGTTAATAAAAACTATAAAACACTTTACCAAAATTGAAATATTACTATATTGTTTGAATTTAATCTGTCGTTTTAAAGTGGATCACATTCTAATGGAGTTAAAAAAAGCTTAAGAAACAAACACACTTCTGTTTTAATTCAAACTCTTTGGGTTAACTACTTCATCATCAGAAAAGATTGTGATAGGCGATGTGGATAAAATTTTCCTTCCTAAATTATATTATTGAGTTGCATAGTTACAACTCGACGCATATATAAAAGCATGTTAACCCTACAGTAGTCGCGTATCTAAAAGTGACGTGTGAGGTCGCGTAGTCTACAAGGGTATACCATTTTTAAAACAAGTACACAAATAAATTAAAAAGTCTGTTTATTTATTTATAAATCTTCATTACTATATATTTTCTATTTAAAATAATCAACAAAACATACAACAATATCTTGTGTGATTATAAAAAACATCTACAACAAAAAATACCTCTTTTTCAGTCGTAATATCACATAATTCACATTATATGAGGTCAAAAAAAACATATACATAAAAAACCTAGTCTAATCAAAATAATAATACAATTTCAAAATGGTCAGAACATATAAACTTTTTGCACGTACTGCACACCTTTCGTGTGTTTCAATTACGGGCTCTAACGCAGTCAGCGGCGGTACGTTCATACAAGCCGAAAAGCCCGGCTTGCCTTAGAAATTCGCTACGAGACAGGAAAATACCCATATTCACGTTTGAATATTCGCGCGCAATGCAAGCAATTCATAATTTGCTCCGAAATTCAATGAAAACTCACCTACAATATAATATATAATACGCCTAGCTTAAAACAATGACGAATTCGAGTAAACTTTTTAATTTCATCCTTCTTCCTATCGCAATAAGGTCGTACCTTTTATTTTGACGTTACAATCTAAATTGGATGGATTATAAACAGTGCGGTGTCTCGCTTGCACGCGTGGGCTTTTACCGGGCTTTGCGCTCTTCGTATGAAATTTCGCCCGAGTAGCTACATACCTAGCTATAGAACTCTATAGCAATTTCTATTGCGAAAAAAGCCCGGCTTTAACAGTGTGAAGATAGTTACGATTGCGCGAACGAACGTCGTGAATATTATTGTTATTATAGTTTGTTTGAGCGGGTGATTATACCGGTGTAATTTAGGTTAAGTTTTTCGAATTTTGTGGTAAAATGAGTGTCGCGAGAGCAGATTGTGTTGTAAATTGTGATGGTTTGCTTTGTGCTCAGCGGGGGAAAGGTAAAATCATTAAACTTTACTGAAAAACAACAATTAATTTCTTCATCAAAACCAACTCCCGATTTGTGCATTACCGAAACTAGTGAGTCACATAAACGAAATTTTAATAATTGTAATGTTTACGTACGATTTCATGAATGAGAATTGCTTAGAAGAAGCCTTTCCCCAGCTGTTGAAACTTGCACATTTGGTAGTTACGATTCCTGCTAGTAAGTAGGTAGTAGTTCTTCCACGGAGCGTGCTTTCTGATCGTTAAATCGTATTCATAGGTACGTATTAATTATTAAGAAATACACAAGGCCAAGAACGCCTTTCTGAATTAGGTATCAAGATTTGCCATAGAAAAGGAGCTGTTAGGTAATTGAATTCTAAAACAAACGCCTACCTACTTTCTATAATTCCGATGTTATAAAATCTTTCCTTCAGAAAGATTGGCGTTTTGAATTAGAATATAAATTATAAATGATCTGTACAATTTTATTAATAATATAAATAATGTCATACAGTTTAATATAATTTATCGATTTTAATGATAAACGTTTGACTCAACTGTTTGCGGGCGCGCGTGAAAATTTAAAAGATTTGATTCGGTATGTTCACGTTTTTTTATAAGTTTTATAACGAATATAATTACACAGTATACCTAGGTATACTGTGTAATTATATGAAAAGGGTACCTATCAAACACTTATAAAAAATTGGGCTTGCCCAGTCCTTACACCCTAGGCACGCCACTGAACGCAGTAATGGTACCGACCAAAACAATTTGCATGGCATTTGCATGGCATGTGTGGATGCGACATTAGGTGTGCCAGGGGTATCATCCAAGCCAGCGCCGTCCATAAGCCGGCCGTGCCGCCATCATTTCCATGGTACTTGATGGCACTTGCATGGCACTTGCATGGCACTTGCATGGAACTTGCATGGCATTTGCATGGCACTTGCATGGCACTTGCATGGCATTTGCATGGCATGTGTGGATGCCATGATATCATCCAAGCCAGCGCCGTCCATGAGGAAATCACGACGTTGAATAGATTCAAAGTTTTACTACATGGTCTTCTTTACTATCTGAACTTGACTAGTCGCCACCAAGATCATGACGACAATGGTCTTCGGCCAACCAAGCCTCGATCAGTCTCTTTCGTCTGTTGTCCATAATTATCTAAAAAAAGTCTATTTTTACCTACAAATATAAATAATTACATTATAAAATTAATAATTTATAAGTCTGTTACATTATTTTTAAAATCACAACATAATATTTATAAAAAATAAATTAATCAGTCACAACAAAAAACTTACGTAGTTGGTCGCGCGGCATACGTACGTAGACCGCGAATTTTGAGGAGCTCCTGTTGCACAACTACGCGCACCCGACTCTCCGCGCTGCACAGAGTGCATGCGGCAATTATTCAACTTAGAGTACACGAAGGATGAAATAACTGGAGCAATTAGATTTTTAGAAATTTGCAATTTTGTATCACTGGATTACACGTGTAGACCACGCGACTACAGACTGTAGGGTTAACATATTATTAAAAGTGTAAGCTTGAACGATTTATTTTTTGAATAAATTTGTATAGAAATTGAATATTATTCTTAGAAAATATTACGTATTATTAATGTGTATAAAATAATTAAATATGTAAAATTGTTAGATAGAGCATGAGCTTGTACAAAATGAACATATTTTACTTAATAATTATTCATAAAGCTGCATAATACATATCTTACTAATAATGATAAACGTGAAAGTTTCTGAAGATGGATGTGTTTGTTTCACGCTACTACAACACTACTGAATTTCAATAATATCTATGCCAGCCTCCAGATCCGGCCGCGGATGAAACAAAATAAACCAACTATTAACAATATAGCGATAAAGTTAATTATTTAATAACATATTTTAATAGTTATTCAAATGTTTATGAATGATTTATAACTACTATAAAAATATATAAAAAAAATATTATATTCTACATTAACATACCTGTAAATAATACGATGGGTTACTGAGTGCCATGTGTAAAGCACCGCGCGGTGAACCAACAATCTGCTTCTTTACATTTGACACTTCGGTAAAGAATACAATTTCATGAAATGTTTGCGTGTGCGGCGGAAGAAGACCTTAAAATATAAATAAAGATATTTTCCTTTTTTCAATTTGCATTTCATGATTG
This sequence comes from Colias nastes, assembly GCA_907164665.1. Lineage (NCBI taxonomy): Eukaryota > Metazoa > Arthropoda > Insecta > Lepidoptera > Pieridae > Colias > Colias nastes. Next base: position 4,293 of record CAJQZM010031522.1, on the reverse strand, counting down.
TTACTTTGTAAGTCTTAATTACATAAACATAATGTTATAACGAAAATAATTAAGTGAATAGTTAGGTGTAATACTGTAAAAAAATCATACAGAAAATTTAATGTTGAAGCAGTTGCTGCATAATATAATACAAGTGTCATTTATAATTCTACTAGCTTTCCGCCCGCGGCTTCACCCGCGTTTTCAAAGAAAAACCCGTTCCCGTAGGATTTCCGGGATAAATCCTATCCTATGTCCTTTCTCGGGTATCAAAATATCTCTATACCAAATTTCAAGCAAATTGGTTCAGTAGTTAAGGCGTGATTGAGTAACAGACAGACAGACAGGAGTTACTTTCGCATTTATAATATTAGTATGGATGATTCATTCAAATTTGTTTGAAAAGCTTTTATGCACAATACCTGTGAGTTTTAACTAGCAAAAATGCACGAGAGAATAATTTGTGTTGCCTATAAAATTTTATCATTTTTATTATTGCAATTTTTATATTTTTGTTACTTTTTCATTCTATTATTACCTTTTTTAAACATTCCCTCCAAATAACTGACAAATCTTGATCTTATCATTTCAAATTCCGATTGTATTCTATCCACTCTTGTTGCTTTGAGCAGTTTCTGTGATATAAAATTTTCAAGAATTATGATGTATTCAAAAATGCTAGTTTTGAAATTGAATGCATAAGACATCTTCTAGCTTTTCACTCAGGGCTTTCCTCATTTAGATTATTTTTTTTCCAAATCTACCCTGCCTTTAATAAGTATTTGAGATATTATAGCATTCCTTACCTCTTTCAATTTATAACGATTCTCCGATTTAAGGTCCATATTTTCCAAATCATTTTCAATTTCCATTTCATCATTATTACTTGATTGTATAGTTTCATTACTTGCACATTCGATTTGCCTCAGAAACGTTATGAGGTATACTCTAACACTTTTTACAAAGTCCTCTCCTAACTCTGTACTAATATTGACTTGATTATTTTTCGATGGCGTAGACCGTAGAGGTTTTACAGGTGATATAGTTTGTAGAACATTGTTAACGACTTTAATAGCACTTTGAATGCTGTCTATCAATTTGACTTGAGATTGAAAACCTAATAGCTGCATACATTCTTTGAAACCTTCTGTTTCTGTTACGTGTTCCACGGCGCATCTGGCGTATATTTCACGTATCTGCAATTCAAACATTTTAAATATAATCAGTATGTATATGCTAGCTGAAAAAAGTGACTGATAACTATTATCAGTCAATTTTACCAAGTAACTAACTTCAAGAGTAGTAGCCGAGTAAGTACTTACTGACTTCCCTAGTATATTTTTCGGTAGATCCTTCAGAAAAGATGCAAGCAATCTCACACATAAATAAAAACTATAAACATAGTCATGCAGTTTGTGCATTTCCTTCTTTAGGACTTCTCTGAAGAAATTATTGTCTTCAAAGAGCCCAATCTTAGTGTGACAGTCTTGCACTTCTAAAAATGGTCGGAAAGATATCAGTTGTCTTATGTTTTCTAAGTCTTCAGAAGATAAACTCGCAACCGCTGCATCTATACTCTCTCTGTCACAGCAAAGTGATTTTATATTGTCACCGTAATAATGATCCATCATGCAATACTGAAACATGAGTAGCAATTATTTATTTATAATTTTTATAAAAAAAATGTAATAAGATAAAATTCAAGGCTCCTTAAAGTTTACCACATTTCTATCGATTGAAATTAAAATTTAAAACTAACAAAAATGCAAATATTATGAATATATTATGAAATTCTTAACACAGTCTATTCTTATCTATTTAGATTTATAAAACGTTTTTTCATTGAATAAGTATATAATATTTACCTTAATACTTTGAATGAGACCAGTAACAGAAAAATCGTAGAACAAAAACACATCTGTCAGTAGTTCAAAAGCTTTTCCCGATAAGTGAAATGGGCTGGTGTGAGTCAGAAAAACATTCTCTAATACCTGTAAATACCATATTATACAGTAAATAAGGGATGATAGTAATTATAACATATACAGACAAGATATTAATTAATGCAACAATTTTTTATTTATTTAAACATGTTTTAATTAAAGACATAAAAAACTTACAAAATAACTAAAAATACAACTACAACTAAAAATAAATATAAAATCATATAATACCAACTAAAATTAAACAAACATACCATGCAAACTTACTTGATTCATATAAACATGGGAAGGATGGGAATGAAATACTTTTATCAAAAGTTTGGAGGAAACTTGATATGGGAACGACTTATGCAATGCTGACACAGATGTAGCAACACCAAACACTAATACTATGGGCAGTACAGCTACATACGAACTAAAAAGAAAAAAAATCATAAAAAAAAACAAAAGGTATAAGTATTTACTAAATGCATACAACAAATTAGGTATCAGACATACAATGATCTCTTACCTTACGATCATAACAAAGTCTTGTAATATATTACAGTTAAAGCTTTCAAAGTCAGGTATTATAATAATTAAAGTTTGCTGGACAACAGTATGCTTCTTTTTCTTTGGTGAACATGTTTCCTGTTTGTTTTTATACCAATTAAACAATGTCTTCATAGTACAGTGACTCTTCTTAAGCTTAGGCTTTGGTACAGAATCCTCATCAACACTCTCCACAGAATTATCCTGTAAATAAATGAAGCATTGCTGGTTATACTCATTGTCATTATTTATTAATACTCTTAAACATAATCTTGGGTATATTTTTACATAGAAATATATTTTTAAACTTACAAATTCATTTTCCCCATTGATCAGTTGCCAAACTGCACTTTCCACTAAATGTTTCACAGATGAAGCATCTTGAGAATTGACCATAGCTACATATGGGGTCACTTCTTCCCTACAAAAATAATCCAGATTAATGTAAAGTTTTTATTCTTGAATGTAAATAATTAGGCTTCTTATTTAACAAATTTAACACATTAACTGCCAGAGTAATAATGACGAAAATCACAAAAAAATTTTTTTGTGCCAATTGATGTTATGGGTCTAGATATATAAAGTATTAAATTTTGGGTTCAATCGGACGCAGGGTTCCGTAGAAAATTAAAAAAAACTTCACGAGGTCACCGGTACCCTACATGGCGCACAGAAATAATTAAGTTGATTTCTGTTCCAAGGCGCCGTGCGGTCACCTCTCCGGGCCTAAGCTCCGGGCACCCGCGCACCTCAGTCAAAGACAAAAAGATTAATTAAATTACTCGTCGATTTAACTACTCGTTTTATTTTTCTTCCTATTGTAATGCATTCACAACCATTTTTAAATAAATACGTTTGAATTAAGAAAAAAAATTATGTTCTGGGCATTTTCACGTTATTGAAGGTTTAACTTCACTAATTCAAAATATTCTTACGTTACATAGAAACCATGCGAAAGTATTACACCTGAGCGCCATTCCGGTCACTTAATAATAAGAAATCTACGGAAAACGCGTCCTACGGCGCGTAAATCATCTCTGAAAACAGATTTACCATGAGGTCACCGGTGTCCTACGCGGCTCCTTCATACAAGTCCGCTTCCGGTCACCGGTGCCCTACATGGCAGTCAATGTGTTAAGGCACGTTAAATTATGAGCACAATAGTAAAATAAAGAAGAAATTCATACCTCAATATACTAATAAGAGATTTAAACTGGTTCACATGATCAGGTTGGTTGACTCCAGTTAATAAGGTTGCACTCGGTATAATTCCCTCTAAACTATTTAATTCATTGTCTTGATAAGATGTTTTCAAATAACTTACAATATCATTTAGTAAAGTACTATATGTTTTTTCATGTAGTTCCTGTTAATTGAAATAAAAATAAAATAAAAGATCCAGTTACTTACCTACCCAATATTTATGCAATGTGATTTAAAGTATTACCTTCAGCTGCATCTCAACAGAATCCCAGTTATTCTTAAATGTAACAAACCATTGTTCTTTTGAAAAAATAGCATCAAACATAGAAAGCCGGTGCTTTTTCTTAGACTTCTTTACATTTTTGAATCCATTTGGAAATAAAAACACTCCCTGTAATTATAAAAATCCAGATGAATCATACAAGTATAATAAAAAAAGGGTTCATTTAATGATTATTAGCTCATAATAATTATTGATGATATTTTTACCTTAGACACTGATATTGTGGATTCCATGACAAAAACAAATACTTCTAACGTATAATTATTATACAAAACATTGATTCTTAACTTCTTTTGTACATAAAAATTATATTAGCAAACGTTTATTTAACCACTATTGATTAAAATATACAAT
>CAJQZM010031516.1:0-35731 GCA_907164665.1 Colias nastes | reverse complement strand
GTGATGTATCTCAATCAAAGGGTGAGTAAACAAGCCCATCAAGACAATGGCCATAAATTAGTACAGTCCATCTGGAATACTTTTTGAAACACATTGCATCAAGTGGCGTCATGCCGCGTCGACGTCGCCGTCGAAGCCTGCAGCTGCACTGTCGGCAGCGAGAATTTATGCCGTTATCAGACCCGGGTATAAATTACAACGCAGTGCAATAATTTAGGAGAACTATACACGAATCATTACCCGCTGCGACGGTCGCTTGCCGCTTGCTGTAGTTTAATTCACTTTATCCCCCTACGCTCACTGTAATCGCTACTTTATTTTCAATTATACGTTCAGTGGTGTTTGTATTGAATCCGGCGGTAATTATTATCAGTTTATTAACTGTCAACGTTATTCAATTACGTGCTCTATAAAATAAGAAGAATGTATTTTTTACTCTGTAATTGAAAAATAATCTAGTTGGCTAAGCTCGAATGGACTATTCGAAATTCATCCAAGAAATTAAAAATTAATTTGTGATTTTAACAGATTCAGATGAATGCCAAGTATTGTCCGGAAATTAAAAGTCGGTGGAAATGTTACAGCACTTACAAATTCATTTTGTGGGCGTGGATGATGAACGAAATGGCTCTAGTATTTGCCCCTGTTGACATGTCACATAATGGTTACTATATTCATTCAATCTTTCATGTGATTGCTGCTATTATAATGGGTATTCCACTGGTTTATTCGGAGATTTGTGTTTCGCAATACACAAATTGTAACGTGATTACAATGTGGGATTTCTTTCCGCTATTTCGAAGTGTCAGCTACGGCATGATATATTTGGATATTCTCAAGATGATATATGTGATGGTACTCACTACATGGTATTTAGAATACTCTTTTTACGGAGCCTTAGATCCACCGCCTTGGTTTTCATGTGAAGAATTTGGTGGAATGAAGTGCATGGTAAAACGAATAAATGTCTCTATATTTCAACATTGCCTGGAGGCTCAAAACTTATTCGATGATGACTGTGGCATGAAAACTGCGAGCAGTTGTTTTTTCGATCGAGAGATTGGTGATAACAATACGTTACGAAAAAACTGCATTCACGTTTGGAAATTGATTATTGCGAGTTGCACACTCGGCGTCGCCTACTTCATACTCTCGTTGAAAATAGATAAGTGTATGAAAATAGTGGTCAGATTTTTGGCAATTTATATTTGTATTGTGATGTTCATTCTGTTTTGTGTCGCATTGTCCTCCAGCGGCACTTGGTACGCGACAAAAATAACTATGAACTGGAGTGAATTCAACTACAAACATTGTTTTTACACGTTCACGCGGGGTATTCTTTCTTGCGGAACAGGATGTGGAATTATTGGTTTTTTATCTCGTGATGTTTCATTTCGCAGTCCGGCTACCATGACTTCGGTTACTATTTCTCTATTTTCCGTTTTTATAACACTCGTGCTTGGACTTATTATTTTCAGTGGAATCAAAACTATGTCATATTATCATGGCGAAGAAGAAAATGTGTTGGAGATGGGTGAAAGCCCTTTCTTTTCACCATTTGCTTCTGTGTCAGAAATTTTAAGTTATTTTAATAGTTTATCAATATGGGGATTTTTGTGGTTTTTGTCTATATTCTTTAGCCTTTTTGTCAATTTATGGATATTAATATTGTTTTTATATGAAATTTTGTACACTCATTTTGAATTCGTTCGCGATTATTACAATTGGAGCTTAGTTATGTTGATAGCATTCATGTGTATATTTTCAAGTCCATTTTATTGTTCCGATCTTACTGGTTCTCTTGCAGATGCTACTGAAATTATTCAGATCACGAGTAGTTTATTTTTTTCGGTTGCAATATATTGGATATACGGGTATAAAAAACACAGCATTGATATTATTTTCATGATAGGGGTTAAAGCAAGCTGCTTTTGGAAATTTCTGTGGCTAGTTAATCCAATATTGCTTTTATTGATGCTCTTCATAAAAATAAGGAAATTTTTAAGAAAAGACTATACGAATACTTATATTATTGAAAGTATACATATGCGTACTGATTTTCTGGTGACTTACATATTGATCAGTATTTATGTTGTTATCGTATTGGTTGGAATGTGCGTCGAAATAAAAAAGTATCATAATAATTCTAATGTACTAGGAATATTCTTCCCAACGGAACATTGGGGTCCACAAGATAGAGTACTATTTAGGAGTAGAAAAATGTTTGTTCCTGAAATAATGACTAGAGAATTTCTGTATCGTCAAGTAAGAATTAGAGGGTATGGCAGGAGCAAGAAAGTTGTTGAAGATCAAAGCGATAAAACATCAGAAGAACCATTTATTGAAAAAATGGAATGGAGTGCTCTAACTTCTAATTGATCGTTTATCTCAAACAAATAAAGCATTAGTTAAACAACAGTCAAGTATAAATTTTATTTAATGATAAAATTATTACCCCTTTATCCAACGTAGGCATGTTAAATGTTAATCTTACTCGCTCAAACGCCAATCAGCTTTACATATTTCTATTGTAAATTTACCTGGCTTTTCATGGGGTCAGTATTGATCTGGCACATGTATTGACCGCGGTCGTCCTCCTGGACGTTCCTAATGTGTAAATTCCATTCGGTCTGTCCGTTATGGGACACTCCTACTCTATGGTTGTTGGTGATCACGTGGACATGAATCGCTTGTATTGCCTTTGTGTCCGCTTTTACCCAACCTACCTTTGGAATAAAAGCATGTAATGATCTTGTTTTTTGTGATTAAATTGGTGATGATATCAATAAAGTTGACAGTCGGTAAAACCATTATATTATTCTGGAAAAATTGGTTAATGAAGACATAGAATATAATATTTCAAAGAAATGTAAAAACTAGAAATTTTAGAGTGATAAAGCTTAAAACTTTAATCATCTCAGTCCGATAAGTAATTTTATCGAAGTAATTTGAAACCGTATTTATAAATTTTAACTTAAATAAGTTATCTAACTCAAAACGAGATACACACACAATTTTTCTTACCTATGATTATTTTTTTTACAATAATAAATTTATCCAAATTTAACTTACTCTATATCCACCTAAGTTTTGCACAAGACATCGAAAAGTAGCATCCCTTCCTATTGGTACTGTCAAATTGCCAATGGGTTCTGCAAATTCAGGCTGAAATGCCTCTCCTTAAAGATACAAACAATTTTTTTTTTACTATATACGTAATACACACTTAAAGTAGCTAAATATAATATTTATCATTTGAAGAAAGTACATATTATGAACATGATAATTTGTTATTTAAAATTATAATAGTATCTACCAAAGGAATCCAAAAAAAGACGGGTTGCACTCCGGGAGTGCCGGCAGAAGTGAAAACTTGATTATTAACGTTGAGTTCTCTCCATCCGTCTTACGCTTTTTCGATCAGGTCACGTGTCCTGACGCGAGTTTAAGATTTTATACCCATTACAGAAAAAGTGCTCAACGCCGCTAAAGAAGTTTTCACTTCAAAAATTATAGATAAACACTTTTGTTTCTTTCAAAAATATGTTATACAATTTATTTCCATCCCAATTTATCAAACACATACGTAATCTCTACATTAGAATGGATATTTGGTTTATTTATAATATTCGGAAATTATGTGAATATAATGTTGATCTTTTTAAAATATTAGTTACTTATAATACATTACCTGCTAATTTGGAATCGAGACTCAGCATTAATATACCAATCATGTAAATCGACGACTGAACGCTATTCATGTTGTAACACCTCTAAAAGGCTGATTCCTCCATATACTGGAAACAAGTCCTATAATTAATAAAATAATAGACATAAAACTAAATCCATATTTATGATTAACAGATTAAGATATAATGCTTATAGTTTTTGCTCTTTTGTACTTAATTTTCCGACTCTTTTTTCATTATTGCCAGCACCGTTACAATATGATTTACCACGTATAAAAATGGACAAGCTATTCATCATACCAAACAGGTGTCATTATAAACACATAAATACACATTGAAATGCTAATATTTGCCCAAAGAGCAATCACGATACGTTTACATGTAGAAATGTTCGCAGAAAAGCGATTCGTGGGCGCGATTTGCGATTTCATCAGTCAATAATGATTCAATATACCCAGAACGCATGTATATTGAGTAGGTACGTATTTGGTCATAACTGAGCTCCATTGAATATGCGCTAAAGGAGGATGCGATCGCGCACCGGTAACTACTTTTCCGAAACGGTGCGATAATGCTTGGGAAAAATTCGCGCCACAACCCTATCGATATGACGTTTGGTGAACATATTGGAATTGGTAACGGCGAGACCTCGGCACACGGCTCTATTGAAAAAGCCGGTGAATGTGTAATAACTCGGAGATAGGTTCTAACATGCAAGATGTCTGGAATACGTTTTAGGTGTAGGTACATCGTTGCATTGATATTATCGACTCTATGCAATCATTGACTTAGCTAGTAAAGAGTTACTCTTCTGCACTTTTTTCAGGTGACGAGAGAAATAAATTTACAATTATGGAAATAATTAAGATACAACAACTTGTATCAAAATGAAAAACAAAACTTTAATGTTGTATTTGGAATAAAATAATTTCCTTAATTTTATATCTTATTCTTTTAACTTAACTTACATAAGACTTTTTAATTATTTTGTAAATCCGATTGTTTAGCGTAGGTATACTTGTAATCACCTACGAATTTCCTTTTCTGTTCCATTATAGCAACGTCTACTTGCCCCTCAGTTATTAAAAAGGTTGAAAAAACGTTTTCAGTCTGTATAATATTGCGATTTTGAATTTGAATTTGAATTTCATTAGCTGTAAGAATGTATATTCATAAATAAGTTAATAATTACGGTACTCGATTCAATAACAATAGTCAGTATATTTTTAACCGACTTCAAAAAAAATGGAGGAGGTTATCAATTCGGCCGGTATATATTTTTTTTATATGATTGGTTTATATTTTTGGTATTATGTTTATTACAATTATAATTTGTATTATTCCTTCGTATAGAAATTCATTTTTCTTATTTAGGTATATAATTATTCATATTGCATTACATATCGAGAGCTTTACAACAATTGAGTAACCACAAAAGCTGTTCACAATGACGTTGATCATCCTTAGTAGACCGGGAGATATTGACACAAAATTTCGAGTCATTTATAACAGGATGGCGGTTCTACAGGGGTCTTAGTACGCAATGACAAAAAGAAAAATGATGGTGTATACGCTGGTACCGGCGGCTTAGTTGCGTGGGCGTTAGTCGAACTCGTCGGAAAAATAGCGAAAGTCAAACAAATTCAGCAGATTTTTTGCAGATTTTCGGCGGTATGGCGACCATTTGGAATCGTCCGAAAAGTATGGCATGGCGATTTTCGTAAATGGCTGCACGACGATGGTTACCTGTGCAAAAGTTAGCCTGGTACAAATGGTTGAATTGTTTTTTTTTAATCAACACATTCGCGTCGGTATGGCGGGCTGTAAGTCACACCGGAAAAGTATGGCATGACACTACCGCCTACTTCTTTTTTATGGGCTATCGGTAAATTCTAAAATTTTTGTGTTACAAATCGTTTGACTTTCGCTATTTTTACGAAGAGTACGACTAACGCCCACGCGACTAAGCCGCCGGTGCCAGCGTTCACACCATCATTTTTCTTTTTGTCATTGCGTACTAAGACCCCTGTAGAACCGCCATCCTGTTACAAATGACTCGAAATTTTGTGTCAATATCTCCCGGTCTATAGGCAATTAAATTTCAATTATAATTAATGTTGATTTACTCACACATGTGGCGCGTGAATATAACTAGCTGCAAGTGCATAATTATTCATAGATTACCTATACATATTTTATAATGTCACGACACGTATAATTGCTCAAATATAAGCATTTAAATATGTATTTACAATTTACAAAATTATAATACTTATTATGAGTTTCCTGCACAAATTACATATACATATTATAACTGGTACAAAACGAAGTGCCTATAGGTACATAAATTTAAAGTTATGTTAAAGTCATTTCAAATTCTGAAATATACTACAGTCTGTTTCGTAGGTATAAATTATTTAAATTGTGTGTTTTTTCCTTGTTTCTTCAGGTCATCCTAAAATGCAAAAAACAAAGTTTTCTAGGTAGTCACAGAGAGGACACAATAAAAATTTACATGTAATTTTTAACTAAAACACGTTTTAGTCTTAATTTTTTCATTATTAACACGTTTTATTTTGTAAATGATCCAGATTTGATTGGTATTTCCCTTCCGCTTAACACTATCCTTTGAGCGCGTTTACTAATTGTAAAATGTAAGAGAACAATACTCTAAAGTCGGATGCTCTAATTGTTTAGACACTTCTCAGCTTGAAGTAAAGCTACCGGCACCGCTTCATATAATTAGCACTGAACCCGCTAAATTCCCTTTAACCGGAAACAAATATTTGACTTTCATTTTGTTTACTTACTTATTTTTAATTAATTTGTGTATGGAACAACATTGAGTTGCTTTTTCGATGAAGGAAATATATAGTTAACGTAGTAGATAATTATGCAATTCAATACAATTTAATAATGAAATATTAAATATTAATATAATTACATTTATAAGTAAGATAGATATAATAGGAAAAAGGAAACTTTCTCAGAGTTTTTATTTCTCAATTCTTTCAAACTTCTTTGTTAATTAATTATTACTTATTAATTGCGGCAGAGTCATGACGTCATCAGTGGCAGTGGCAGTAATTAAAATAGTATTGAAATTAGCCTATAAAAATATACATGTTTCATCTAATTAACAGATGAGGGTATATTTTTTCTAATCCATGATCTTAGACTATACAACAATTATACCATATAGGTAATACTAATTATTATGCTATTATAAACTATATTATTTTGATAATATTGGCTCTACACACGAACAATAAAAGATATTCAGCTTAAAGCTTTGCTAAAACTCCCTTCTAAGAAAATATTCTTCAATAGTAGAGCTATTTAAAGTAGAGGCAAACTTTTTAAATACCCGTTTAATCTATTGTAAATACGTAGCTATTTAGAAATACATTCAGATAAAAACACCATATAGAAATACATAATATATAAAATGAAATAGATTAATTGTATATTTTAAAAATACTATTATAACGATCACTTACAAGTTTATATTCAAACCCATAAAAATACAATAAAATATTAATATAAAGGAACAATATGCTTACATTCCAAATAAAATATTTTAAACTCTACTAAAAGATGTATTGTACTAAGCTAACACAATTTTCATTAAACAAAAAGCTATAAAAAATAAAATAATGTAACAAAACAATGCTAACAAGTGTAATAGCGCAAAAAGTGAACGCATGAAAAAAACTTATTTTACTCATAAAGCTTTCAAGACTTAAACAATGAGCACGTATATCCAACTCACCCGTATATTACAGGAACTAACTGAAAAAGTAGCTTGGAACTTCATATAGTTAAAGTTAAGGGATGTTTATGTCATAAGCATCGTAAAACACTGGATTCGCGTATTAAGTTTCACGTGATAAGTTTGGGCGGTCCCCAAGGAGCGTGCTATCGGCTATGAGGTCGTACCACACACTGCAGCCGCTGGTCCATTCACCGCGTACCCTATCGTTATTCCGCATCTGAGTCTTTGATACGCTGATAAGGATATGATTATTTTTAAATTAAATTATTTAAGAAATTTGCGATCATGTATATACTGGAGAAATGTATGGTAGGAGTATTAGGGAAATCTTATTACGAAACGCTTTATAAATTGAATATTATATTATTTTTGGAACGGTTATTGCTAAGGGAGAAATTTAATATACATAATGTAAACAGATAATTACTTTTAATTATGCTTATCGGCCAATAATAAATATTGCTCCGATTTTTAATTTACTAATGGATATGATATTGACGCTACATAGTCATTTCATTTAATTAATTTTCCATCTAGCTAGTTTAGAAGCGCAAATTCATAAAGTAACCATAATATAATATAATATTTTATCCATTAGAGGTAATAACGGTAAATGGAGATAGAATAATTAGTCTCTTCGCAGCTAATTTGGCAAGTTATTAATTGAGAGGCGTTTAAAAGGACCGTCATCTGGTTGATTATGAGTTGGAATTTGAGGTTCAAATGAATGCATGCTAAATTTTATAGGTAGATTTTATTCATACTCTTAATAATTGGAAATAATATGTTTCTTTAGATTGTGATCAATATAATTGAATTTTGCTATAGACCGTAATACAAAGCTTATATTCATTTTTAACGATATCAGTATTTTGTATATTTGTGTTTACTAAATATGGTATGGTGATTTAATGTTCAATATAGTTAACCGTACTGCGAGATACATATAACCTTGACATTACAAGATAACCTTGCGCTTAGAAAGCGCAAGATTTTCAAATGCCTCTATTTTAGAAAATAACTTAGGTTCTACATCTTTTTAAAGGTTTACTATCAATGTTGGAATTAAAAATACATTTATAGTATACCTAGTCTGTTTATTATTTGTTATTATAACTAAATAATTTGACCTCTAGAAATGAAGCTACAAAAAATAACAGTTTCTGATCATAGGGATTACAATAATCAAAATTTTTCTTACTATCTAGACATTTATAAGATAACCAATTTGATAAAAATAAATATTATTATACTAAATAGGCTTAAAACAAACTTTATTTTTGTGTTCGACCGTTTCTCCAGCGCATCAACTCATCATGGCTCAATATTCAGTAGCATTGTACTTACGGCAAAGAAACAGATATCCCTTGGTAGAGTAGACCAACAACTGAGAGAAGCACTAGTTGATACACGCTCGGAATAAAAATATACGCTCTCGCGGACGACTTTGCGGCGTAGGTTATCGGTTAAATAAGAATATAATATGTCTATAGCAATGTAACAATTCATGTTATTCATTAAACTTAGTAAATAATTCAAATTCCTTCGATCTTCTTAAGAGAATGAATAAAGCATTATGTAAATAAAACACATCAAGATGTCAACGAGATATATTAAATAACTGTAAATATTACAATCACTTTTTAACTGGCTTTGGATTATTATATCCTTCGTGGAAATTCTTCATATAATTCCAAGGCGATTCCAATTGATATGATCGCATCTCTTGCGCAAACTCTACCGGTTCATACACAAGTTTTTTCAATTCGTCATCGTATCGTACTTCTATATAACCCGTCAGAGGAAAGTCCTTTCTCAGTGGATGTCCTTGAAAACCATAATCCGTAAGAATTCTTCTTAGATCGGGATGATTGCGGAAAATTATACCAAACATATCATAAATTTCCCTTTCGAACCAGTTGACGCCATGCCAAAGGTCATACGCAGACTCTACAGGGGTGAGTTCATCAGTGTAAGACTTCACCCTGACTCGTTCTCCAAACCGTAAGCTCAAAATGCAATAAATGACCTCGAATCTGAATTCGCGACTGGGCACGTCCATGGCTGTAGCAGCGGAGCATGTTCCAAAGCATGCATGTTGATGAAGTCTTAAAAACGATAGTACTGGATGGAAACCTTCTGGAGCGCACAGAATCTCTAATTCATCTGTGTGTTGCATTTGAATTTTTTGGACAAACTTTGGCATACAAGCCGCGACATATAAACCAAATTCGTACAACCTTTGGCGACGCTCATTGTTATGTTTCTTGAACGTGCGACTCTCGTACTCAATAGGTTCTAAACAAAATGGATTACCTATTTGAACGTCACCTTGGTCACTTTCCTTACATAATCTGGTAGAAGAACAAAATCCCCGTTTAAATAACGTTGAGTATAACCGAGGCAATACTGTAGAAATTCTGTTTATTCTCAACATGATTTTCGTACAAAGTAACGCCTGACGTTAGTTGATGATGTTACTTTATGTCATTCGTTATAGTACTTTATTTTTTAAATTTAGCATGTCTTATAAAACCTTATTTTAAAATTCATCAATTGAAAACAATTCATTTCCTACTTAAACAGGTTGTTGGAAATTTATTTGCTACGATCACGCAAAGCTCTACATTTTTCTTAAGCAAAATCAATACCGTCCATACAACAATGTTTTCGTCTCCTAATTAACTGCTTAATTAGTAGATATAAAAGATTATATTATCTGTGGTTATAAGTTCCATTCGGAGCAAGTGGATATATAGCACAGTCGGAACGAGCAGGTTACATGGAACAAGGCTTTTCTCTTCGTTGGATGGAGTTTTCAAGTGGAAGTTTCGACATGTGTCCCACAAGACTAGCGCTCCGCGTGTATCTTTGAGTATACATATTATATATTTTGGGAATATACGAATATTTTCATACAATACGAGAGTTTGTTTCAAGATGCTTTGGTATGAATTGAGGTTAGACGCACTTGAAAAGTATATTACGTTTAATATTTTTTTTAACTCTATAATCATATTTTTAGAAAGTATAGTCAAATTGAAATATATTTTTTCCTTTATGCGAGTATTATAATATCTTGGATACTAAGTTTAGGTATTAAAAATGAATAAATCAAAATAACTTACACGTAATAATTTTTACATGATAAAAATAACTGCGAGAGATAAGTAGGTAAGTGTAAACTATAGACTAATTACATGAAAGCTCTATGTTAAGCTAGCTTAAAACCGAACTGTGTTAGCTATTAATGTAGTAATAATAAATATATAATCTAAATAATTTTACCTTTATGTTTTCATAAATTTGTTTCAAATTTTGTGTATTTAATTAGGTACCTACATAAATGTCTATTCAGAAAAATACATTTGATGCATGGTATAAAATGTGTTCCAATATGGTTTGATTCTTGATACAAGTATTTTAACGACATAATTACAATTTAAATTATTACTTAATACAATTGAAGACAGTACAAAGAAATCAGAATTATGTTGTTATAACATATCCATTGCAGTAGCAGTACGTGAACTGCAGATGGTGTAACGATGTTATGAGCTAATATGCGTCCGCTACGACGTTCTGAAACCAAAAATATTTCATCCCAGTCGTTCTGAACATTTTATATGTAATAATTCATAGCAATGTGCATTTAGCAATTCCTATTTCATCTATATATTGTATTTAGGTTTGAAAGTAGGTCAGAGCATTATAAAATTTAAAATAATAATAATTAGAATAAGTTATCTTCAGTATGGTAGTAACCAAAGGTACGGCAAGGTTGCTCATTTTTGTGAAGCCAGCCGGGCGGCTATATATTTTACTAGCTTACCGCCCGCGGCTTCGCCCGCTTTGTCTAAAACCTAATAAATTATATACTTAAACCTTCCTCTTGAATCACTCTATCTATTAAAAAAAACCGCATCAAAATCTGTTGCGTAGTTTTAAAGATTTAAGCATACAAAGGGACATAGGGACAGAGAAAGCGACTTTGTTTTATACTATGTAGTGATACCCGTGCGAAGCCGGAGCGGGCCGCTATGTTTTTATATAGGTACAACGTTCACAGTTTTTCTGTAGTGTATTTAGTATCAGCATTGCACCCGTGCGAAGCCGGGGCGGGTCGCTAGTATTGTATGTAAATGGATTGTAACGGTATTTACTTCTTCTTATCCTAGCCTCCTCATTACTGTTTCATCATATAAATACTGGATTTTCTCATAAGCAGTATAATAAAATTACACAACTGTTCATGTCTGCTGTATGGTGTTGAGCACTAGATCATAGCGATACTATTTTTAATGAGTTAATATTACAGGGATAAAAATAAAAAATATGTTCTACCTCGTGACATTTTAATTAAATCCACTTAGTTATTAAAGAATTGAGTGAATAAAATATACATTTCTCAGATAAGAAAATAATGCGTCCTCTGCTATCTGGTCTCTCCTCTTTTTTTGGATTAATTAGATAAGTATAGATATTTTAGTGTTTTTCGTTCTTTCATAACACAAATAATAACATATAAATATACAATACAATTAAAACATTTTTAAATCGTTTTCACTACTAAATATTTAAATAACCGCCCAAAAGAGAGCAAACATTACACTCACGCATTAAGCATTACTTAGCTCTGGCAACCGCAACTGCCGCCAAAGGTTAGTATCAAATGAAAACGCGGCCATTTATCTTTCACACTCATACATAAAACAAAAGCCAGGCTGCACTTGATTCAGTGCTCCCAGTGCCTCCAGATTGCGTGGCCACCACAGCTTCCTGCTTCCGGCACCGCTGCGCTTGCGTCCAGCGAATCTGACAGTAACTTTACTAACATTTAAACAAATTTCATTTCATTTATGTGATTTATTATGTGTCTAAATTGGGTTGCTTCATTTGCAAGTGATAGAACTTTCTGAGTAAGTTTTTAAAAGGGTTGGTTTAGATAATGAAATCAATAGATGTTTGTATCTTTACGTTCGAAGTATGTAAGCAATGCAAGTTTATAAACCTGACTTTTAATTTAAAACAGGTATCATCCACGGTGACCGGTCGTACTGGAAATCCTTGAGGGAGGCCTTTGTCCAGCAGTGGACGTCCCACGGCTGAAACGACGACGACGACGACGATCATCCACGGGGAAAAATATAAGTATCGTTGCTTACCTTATCAGCTACCCCAAAAAATTATATCTATTCTCAGGGAAACTAAGTACTATAATACCTTTGGGTCGCACCTTTAAAAATTCACGATGATATTAAAATAAACGAGAGGTCGGTACTTCAAAACTTGGATAAATCTTTCGTTCCGGCCACAAAAAGCCGGCAGAAAACCTGGCACTTAAACAACGCTGGTATAATTTACAAGTATTAATATTGCACGCGAGCAAAGGATTTGGCACGAGTTTCTCTAACAACCAAAAGGAAAAGGGTATGAGAATCCCACGTCCGCTTGTCTAGAGGGTAATGAATTCCGTTAATTTTTTTTTAACTGCGTTCTATTATTTGTATTAGAATTCGTTTGATAGTTCAGCTTATAATTCTAAAATCGTTGTTAATTTGTTTAACGTAGCAAATAATTTGCTATTGCCGGTTATAAAATACTACGTTATTTAATTAAATCCTCATTGTATACCCGAAAATATAACGTTAAATGCCATTCAATACATTGGTATAAAATAGATCTAGAGCTCAAAATAGGATATTAGATACATTTCACAAACGTTTGAAATTTTGTTAAAATGTAAGCGTGTTTTTATTGTGGTGAGATTGTACAAAAAGGCACACGCGTTCCTCCAATGTAAATTGGCCCTTTGTCCGTTCAAATAATATGATTCTCACGGGATGCGTAAACAAGGAGGCGGATAAATAAACACACATTCAGAAAAAAGTTGTAATTTATATCCTACCTGAATAGCAACAAGCCGCTTTAAACGTAAAAATAACATTTATACGTTATCACCGAGTTTACGCGTGCTAAAGGTGAAATGTTTTAATTATTATTTTATTAACTGTTCACATATTGAATTTTATAGCACGTATTATTTCGTGAGGTTAAAACATTCATTACTTTAACAAAAGTTTCTTAGGCTTTAACAAAAGTTTCTTAGGGTTTGTTACTACATCTATTTGATGAACACATCTTAATCAAGACCAGTAGGTAACTATTTCTACTGAAACATTAAAAAGATTAAAATAAATCATTAATGTTTTCACACATACATTCGTGTCAGGCAATTTGTTTTGTCATAATATGTATTTATTTCACATGTAGAGCAAACATTAATTAGAATTTTTTACACTTATTAAAATAAAATCCTACCATATACTCAGTTTTTTATAGCTTAAAAAGAATTCCATGAAAGCTTTAATCGGATTTACCTTCGGACAGGTTTGCCTATCACATTATTTAAAAATTTACACAAACCTAACAAGAATTTTACTCCAAAATATAAGTACAACTTGATCTATATCTATAGATATATCTAAACTATGACGTCAATTGATAAAACCGTAGATATTTAATTATCGAGCGTCGCAGATGGAAAACAGACATTGCAGTTGAATTACTATTACTATACATAAATATAGTTACAATAACTAGTGATGTTATAATTCTGATTTGATTAATACGCTCCGAAAACAACCGTTTTTTGTGAAAACGTTCAATATGAATTAATTAAAACTCTACCTTGATTGGAAAAGTAAACAAGAACGATAAAAAATTAACACTTTTTAAAACTGTAAACATCAAGATATTGCAATTTAATTTATTACTATTATTTTTATACCAGATAAAGATCTGAGGAACATTATCAAATTGCATGGTGGTTGTATGCGGATGATAGCCATTGTAGACAAATTACGGGTATGGGCGGATCGTGATGTAACATTTACTATACCTATTAAATACAGTATCTCTGCTGAGTGCTATGACTGTCTTCAACTAATTATTTGATGAGATATTCGTAGTTGTTCATTTTTAAGATATTATAATTCTAATGGGTGGGAAGATCAATTTATAAAACAATTTTATATATCTCAATTTCTCAAAATTGTTAAAAACCTTTAGGAACTTGAAATAATGGATATCTTAATTCAATCAGTAAATAACACAAGAAATAATACGTTTTTATAAATGAAGCATAAAAAAATCTTTTACATTATACGAAAAGATACAACCTACTTCAGCTGCCTAATTGAACCTTTTTCACAGAGAGAAGGCACCCGTTCCTCATCTTAATGCCACCTGTTTTTCATAGATGTCACTGTTCTTGAAAGTAAACAATACTTATTATTCATTAAAATGAAATTATTACAACTAAAGTATGTTCAAATTTTAATACGCGTTTAGAATTATAATAATGAAGGATGTAATTTCAGCACAAAATGCGTATTATCGATATCATAATATCAGGCTCAGCTTTTATTCGATTGCTCCGTAATAATTATTAAACGGTATCCATTAATTATTTTTTTATTACTTTACAAAATAAATTACATTTTTAATCACAGGACAACCGAATAAAAACTTTAATTAATGTAAGTATAAGAGAATAAAAAATTTGATTAGTAAACTCTTCATCGGCAAAAAATAATAATGTATGTATTTTAACATTTTATACCCAAGTCTACGCAATTATTTTAGTAAGTAATTACGAGGGGAATGAGAGTAAATAATATTGTTGTAAAATATTATTGTTCGTCCCTTTTTATTTAAAGGGCTTATTAACGCCAACCCTGTTATGCTTCCATTGTACCTACCCTATCGAGGCATAATGTGATAAGCATAAAGACCATTATATATACTTACGAGATTAACTCAAAGACGTAATTTGTTAATGGAGAGGTCGCAAATCGGGTGTTATCAGATGCCACAACGTCCCGCCTTTTCGAAACAAATAAACTCAATGTGGTTTTCCTTTTTTTTTCTAAGTAATGTTCACGGCACCGTTTATTTAGTAGCCTCGTGGCGATAAGACCTCTTAAAAAGATTTTAGACGCTTTTAAAGAAATTATCGTTAAATTTGATTTTTGCATACTGGATTGGTATTATTTATGTGATGAAGGGGTTAATGATCTGCGATGTCCTATCATGGTTGTGGTTATAGTGTGCAATATACAAGTAAACATGTGATAAATGGCGTCAGGATCACTGTATAAAATGATATTCCCTAATACTAATACTTTACTACACGAGCAAACTATTTAATTATTACCAAGGCTGTATATTTTGTGCGAAAAATTAAATTATGCAAATAGTTAGGTATCATAGTCAACTATTTAAAAGTAAAAAATCGTATTGCGTGGTTATTTTTTTTTTAGTTATTATATTTTAACGACTAACAGCGTTTAGTAACAGCGTTTTTAAAAGTTGTAGCTTTTCTTTTAAGTTTAACTTCATTTATTTATTTAATGTAACATTAAGGTAAAAGGTAGGTACAATTACAAAAATAAAAGTACCTACCTAAGAAAAGGTTTTTATTGTATCTATGTAAAGGTTTTTATCTATCTGTGATGCCTACAATTTTGCATTAAAAATCTATTTCTTTATATTCTTCTTCTATTCTTCCTCTTGTATCTAATTTCATATTATTATTCAATATTATAACAGCATGTAACCCATTCGGGGTTAAATTATCACACGGTACTCATATCTGTCATCACGTGATACACAACATGTTCGATTCCTTTGTTTATTTACAAATATCTTCAAAAAATCCAATAATACAAACAATGCTTCCCAAGATGCAGTTGTTTATTTTAACAGTTATGGTAACGGCACCGGCAAATAAACATCTTTACATGGGAAATAATACTGACTATTTTTGTGTTAATACTTTCACAAATAGTGTGGTTTTGCGGCTTTGTCTGTGTTATATTTGTTTTATACTTGAACATGATAGTTTTTCCGCGGTAATGATACTTTTTGATATTTTTATGTAAATAATCTTTCGTAATCAACTTGTTAATTTGCGGCTTTGCCCGTGTTATTAATTTCAGTATTTGTTAGTGTATTTTGTTAACATTCTCAAGAAATAAAATATACAAAAAGGTTTTAAGGTGCAATGTTTAATGCCAGTTGGTAATATAACTGTCTTTTACTTACTTAAATAAAATAATTATTAAATTTAATATTTAAGAAATCACGTCTTGTGAAAAATAAATTTGTGACCGCACATATTATTTTGTAAAACGTTTTTTTACTGTAAAATTTCGGTTAGGTTTTACACCTAAATAACGTAGGTCTACGCCTCCATCTGTAAATCAAATCCGCACTGAAAGTTTGGTGTCCGATATGTTTGGACTGGTTGTTTACATTTCATCAATCTCATGTAACTACGTGTAGACGTAAACCACATATAAAATACATTTCAATTATTCTGTTTATTTTTATATATTTTTCAACTAAAATATACTCGTAGTTGAAAAACTTAGTTTGTTTGTGTTATCATAAACATATCGGGTTGAATAATTCCTCTTGAAAAAAAAACAATTTGAACTTTTATTTTATTGATCAAAATTTATCTCAAACGGAACTAAAAATGCTCAGGAAATGACACTCAAATCATATAAGTTTTCATGAATTTATTTTAAACCAAAACTTACGTCTAATTTATGTAAAATTCAATCCGAAGGAGGTGAGATAAGACGTTAAATAAAATTGCTATCTCCACTCTTTGCATTATGTAAATTGACGTGAAATGTTATATAAGTGGCCAATTTTCACCGCGAACATAGGAAACAGCTTTTGTGGAACCTTTCACGTTTTCTGGGGTGAAATAAGTAGTACTCAAACATTACTTTTAATGTAATTTCTAATATTCCCTTAGAAGTACAATCCTTTCTATTTTCTTCGTTAAAATATGACGGGATATACCGTAAATACTGACTCATAGGTCTCTTATAAACTGTATTATAAAGATAAATAAGCTGTTAAGGTATCTTCTGAAAATTGTAAATCTTCAAAGGATTAAACGCAATCAATGATTTGCATAGTTTATATTTATTCTTGAACATCAATCGCAACCCGTTTTAATAAATTGATATTAATTAAATATCTACTAGACGAATGTCTATAGGGCTATGTATAGCTCTATCCCTGTAAAAAGGCATTTCTTTTACTTCTAGTGGGCAAAATAATGGCTTGAGCGTGGCCTGGGTCCAATGAACTCACGACCGCAGATACGTTTATATGATTTTTCTATTTTATTTTAAAGTGTTATAAAAGGAAATTTATGGCATCAATAAAGGAAAGACAAGATTAGGATTTGTATAAACTGTTTGATAATATGTTCTTTTTTTAGTTTATCTTAGTTTTGTAACTTACCTTGATAGATAGTAGGTACTTGGCACGAAACGCATCAAAATTGCCATGTCTCTATTTCAAACCAATCCTGAAAAACATATATCTAATAATATTTTCTAGTTAAAATATTCTTTATTACATTTGAAAGCTTTAACTTTTCGATCGCACCGAATCATGTGCTTCAGAATATCGTAGCTCTATAAAAGCGACGGATTATGCATTTAATTTCTACTAACTGTAATGAGAGAGAGCTGCATATTTCATAGCCGACGGCCCTCGGAGGCGTTAAGTGGGGTATTTTATTGGCTTATTATACAATATTCTAAGCTAAAAATCGTGGAAAGAGTACGTTTTTAATTGGGCAGCGCGCTCGCGTGGTGATGACGGGAGGATTATTCATGGCTGCTTCAGAGCCAACACTTCGTCGCCCTTTTGTTTCTCGTATTTTTCCCGTTTTCATTTATATGCCTTTTTAGTTTACATTGGACGCAGATGTGGCGTGTTGACTTGGAACTGGTCTCTCGTTTTTTGTTGTTTCATTAGTTTTTAGTAGTGTGAGACGTAATAAGTTCTATAATAACGTTTATCGTTCAACCCTCGTGTAAAATTTGTACAAAATAATATGGAAATTGGAATTAATGGGATATTTACTAACCATGATATCAAACTTCTCTTATTATTTTCTAATTTGCACTTTATTGTAATTTATATATCTACCTACTAATAGTTATAACTGTCAACCTTTACACTAGCAATCATACTTAGAAATGTCTTAGTAAAATGTACACTACGACAATTATATAATATAGAAATAATATTATTATCATATTCTACCATTTCAAAATATAAGTTTTGTGAGAATGAACTGATATTATACGAAACAAAACATGGATTTAGGAACTTAATTGCCGCCATGATTTACCTATCTGGCATCTACATTATGTTGAGCTCGGTTTATGTATTTATTTAAAAAATTATCAAACGTTTATGTTCATCGCGTTTAAAGTCAGTATATGTAATGATATCGAATACTCATGGATATTCTGAGTAAATTGTGAATACATTGCGCAATAATTTATAAGAAATATAGGGTGTTTACACATAAATCCGTCAGTATATTTCAAGTTCTGACAAAAATATGGTCGATTTTATTATCCGGCCACATCAGCCACGTTAATATGGCAAAGCCTGTATTTCATGTTGCATTTCATCAAAATGTGGCTGCAGAAATCCACAAATTATTTTAAGTGCTTCGTTAAATTTTGTCCAATTTATTTAATTGACTTAATGCTCTCTTCATTTAAACAAAAATCGTTTGTTCGAAACAGAGTATTATAATTAATATGGTAAACAGGGCCGGATTTAGAGGTCCAGAGGCCTCGGGGCAACAAAGGAGTGGAGGCCCCCTCGCCCCAAATTATTTTCCAAATAAAATGAACAATTTTTCTCAGTCGAGTTTTTCAATAAATAATTTATTGTGAAACAAAGTAGATTCTCTTAGTATTTAACAAATGCATATAAATATAATCGGAAACAAGAATTATCTGAACTAAATTTTAGTGATAACGAACGGAACCTTTCGAGCTTTTTTTGCCGAAAAATCGTTGATGATTTCGCTGAAATCCAGTTCTCGGAGTAAATCGCTTTCAATGCTCAGGAGAGAAAGCTTTGATAAACGGTTTTGTCCCATCGTGGTTCGAAGCCTATTTTGTATAATTTTCATTTTTGAAAATGAGCGCTCTCCAGTGCAATTTGATACCATCAAGACCAAATACATTCTCAATGCAATTTCGAGGTTTGGGAATGTAGCTCTGAAATTTCGATCTTCGAGAATTTGGTAGTAAAATAGTTCCGGCGATTGATCTTTTCCATAGTCCTTTTTGTATGAATCACGGAATCGAATACCCAACCTCCGAGGTTGCGGGCAAGTACCACCCCACTGAGCCATTGAGCCATAGGGGTACTCCCTAAAGATGGGTAGTAAATTGGAAGTGCTTATCAGGGCCATTTGAGATTTTGATATTTCACTGATTGCCTGATTAGAGTGAACAAATATAGATCAATGATTTCTGTTAATATTTAAGATTAATATAATCAAATAATCATGTACTGTAGGCTGTAGGTAAAGGTAAAAGTAGGTAAAAGAAAAAAAAATATCAAAGGAAAAGATGTTTACTAGTTTTACTAGTTGGAATTTGAAAGATTTTTTTTCCGAAGTCTCTATTGTGGGGGCCCCCTGCTTGTGGAGGCCCCGGGGCTTTCGCCCCGGTTGCCCTCCCCTAAATCCGGCCCTGATGGTAAACTCAAACGAATGAACACACGTTGATAATATTTATTATTCTTTTACGCAATTGTGATGAAATAAATACTTTATTAGAATTACTTAGCACATATAAAAAAATACAAACGAGAAATTGAATACAAGATAAAGCGACAAAATATGACGCCGTCAACCGTGAGTAAATAGAATATAGGGATGAAATACGACAAAGCGGATATTCATATCATTTAAAATAATATCTCAAACAACGCGATCCAGCACGGGCGGGCTAATTTAACGTTCCAAGCCAGCGGTTCGCGGCAGCCTGAAGTCGGGAATTCTTCTAGAAGAGAGGAGCCCGCCTTGAATCTATTTCACGCACATTACGCGCCTGACTTATGAGTTATTACCGCTGTAAAACTCAGTACATATTAACCATTTACTCCATTTTTTAACAATTCATCGCTACGTTTTTAAGCATTATGTAATGTTAGAAGTAACTTTTGATTTAATATTTTTGTGGATGAATAGTTGTCACTGTTACCTGTCAGAACATGCTTAGCTGTCGAATAGGTACTATAAATTGCCGCTTTCCTTTGACTCGTGGCGCATTCGTACGAATCGTGCCTAGGGGCTCGGACGTTGTTTATACGACGTTCGACCCAACTACCCACACTTTACTAATAGTCGTTGACTAGCTGCGATTTGTTATCAACTACCTACATCAATTAGGTAGCTGTGTAGAATCGCAGTACATTCTTATTACATTTCAAACTAATATTTAACCCGGCCTCGCGTGTAATTTCTTATATCAGAAGTGGGATAGAATTCAAGCTCACTGTATTTAAATGTGTTTAAGTTTACGTAGTTTTGTAACGGCATACTGGCGTTTGTGTTTTTTCGTGCGTTGTGTGAAGTAAACGTTTGTTACGTGGATTATTGTAACGGGAATGTAGTTCATCGAAGGAATTGTGTGTAGTGATCCAAATCGCTAGTCGAACTCCGGCGTTGAGGTATTGTCTAGTCGCTGACGTATCGTAGTGATGTATTTCACTAGTCGAACGAGCGTAGATATACCAAGATACGCGAACGGAGTGCCTCTGTTATGTGGAGTGGTTGTTGTTCTGTAAGGTCAGTGTGGCCGAGGCAGGATGGTGTGTAATCTCGAGATGAACTACCGTAGTGTTGTAAATACGAGAAAAGGCGTACGAGGACGTACGATTGTCAGTATGGCCGTGTTAGAAGTAACTTTTGATTTAATATTTTTGTGGATGAATAGTTGTCACTGTTACCTGTCAGAACATGCTTAGCTGTCGAATACTATAAATTGCCGCTTTCCTTTGACTCGTGGCGCATTCGTACGAATCGTGCCTAGGGGCTCGGACGTTGTTTATACGACGTTCGACCCAACTACCCACACTTTACTAATAGTCGTTGACTAGCTGCGATTTGTTATCAACTACCTACATCAATTAGGTAGCTGTGTAGAATCGCAGTACATTCTTATTACATTTCAAACTAATATTTAACCCGGCCTCGCGTGTAATTTCTTATAGTAAGTATATTTTTCATGAGTTTCTTCAATCTTTTTTAAGCAGTGTATATTATATTATATGCTTTTATCATATTTTATAGATCTTTTCTTGTTCAGTTGACAATGAATTAAGAAACACAGAATTACATAGATCTAATCGAAAGTAGAGTTTTGTCCACATTACGCGTATACCTATATCAATGTAACCTTCAAATTACATTATTAAAACTAAATCTCCTATTTTGATTAAATTTATATTCATTATCAAAATAGGCATGGATCATAATTGAAGTGTATTTATTATCTACTACTACAACAGAATCGAAATAAAAAAAAAACAACTAGTTGAACGGGAAAACAAAAACAAAAAACATAGAAACTGACTTTATCATCGTTTATATGTGAAAAAGTCGCAAACACCTCTGGGAACGACAAGCATTGTGTAAAAGGTGAATGGCTCGTCTTGGAAAATACGGGAAAAACTGCATATGATGAATGAAAGAGTTTTAGACTAGACTAGTCTAAAGCAAATAGACACTGAATTAAAGCAAAGAACTTACGCAAGGTGAGTGTAGTTTTTCTCTGTAGCAAGTTTTATTAACAGTCATTTTTACGAGATTTTAAGTAAACAATGCTAAATATTCTGTTTCGAATTTTAGTCTTCCAAAAGAACTAGTAAAGGTATCTCTATTTTATATTAGGATACTACTTAAATATAAAATTATGCTGTAAAAGCTTTAAATAAAGTCTATTCGTAGAATAGCTTTACTATAATAGTTTTATAAACTAGATTCTGATACATCCATAGAATTACCACCTATTCTAACTTAAACTTAATTATGCAAAAAGAGATAAAGAGCTAAACGCTCGGAGCAATGAAATTGTCTAGACATATCAATATTGCTCCGCTACAGAGGTAAGTAGAAAGTTACAAGGAAAAGTATCAAATTGAGCATATTCCTGTTCACATGAATGAATTAATACAAGTTACGACTACATCGTTACACACCCCACCGTGAGGCGAGACATGGTGGCGCCTAAGGAGCAACAACTCTGTGATGTCAATACACTTGTAATGAATCAATGTACTTAAAATGATATTTAAAATATTTTATATTTTACGTGATTTATAATTGTATGAAAGAATAAAAAAATCTTTATAGCATATTGAAAACAATTTAAAAACTTAGCTACATGTTATAGAGAAGGCGACTTTTTCGCTACCAGCGATCTCTACCAAGTAAACTCAATAACAAGGAACATTTATTACTGAGTCAGGTAGATAGTATTATAGACTATACAAAATACGAAACCAGAAAACTGATAATTATCGTTGTAATTATGTTGTTCTAATGAATTTAATTTCAGAACACGATAACTTTATTTAGAAAATTATTTAGGAAGGTATAAGTTTGTTGGTTTCTTTATTTCATCGAATCTCGTAACATGAATAATGAAGAATGTTTCGTTGCTGTTCAATTGTAATTTAAGTCTTTTTACATAATAACCTGCTAAGAAAAAGAAACTTTTTGACGCACTTAAAATGCGTCTTAATAATTAATTCTGTACTGTATTGAGTCTTTGAAAACCTTAATTGAAATCAATGTCAGAAAACGTCGTTATTAAACAAATGAATCGTGATTTAAATGTATAGATGCGTATTTAGTAAATCTTTAGAAGTGTTGTATGTATTGTCTTTTTGTCCCGAAGAAGTAGGTATTATCACAAAGTAGTTACTAATTTCCAAATGTCTGATAGGTACTGAAGTAAAATCAATCACTAGGAAACACAGATCAAATTGGTAAATCAATTCGTTTGTATTAAATTAAAAAGCTCATTCACAACAAATTATTACAGGAATTGATGTTATGCACTGAATTGTAATTTGTACGCTTTACGCTATCGCATAAAACATTTACAAGTTTTGTCAAACAGTGTTTAAATGAAATGTCGCGTTGTATTGACAATTGTTTTTGCATGTAATTAGTGCTTTTGTCTACATTAATATTTAATATACTGTTGACATTATTGTATATGTAGAAATAACTATACTTTCTTATTTTTAGCAGTAAGATCTTACAATTCAGTAGATTTAATAATAATTAATCAACACGTTGAAATCGACTTAGTCGTTTGTCTTACAGTTTACACAAAAAAAATGCAGACAAATTGATGTTATAGTAATATCAAATATTATAACAACTAGAAATTTTTAAATACGGCATGACAAATTATACCTACACCTGTAACATGTATTATTATCCAAGTTTGAAGTAATTAAAAGTAATTAAACTCTAACACCCCCGATGAACTTGGCAAAGGGTAAAATTTTTAATTAACAATTAAGTGGCTACGCACATTATGGTGTAAAATATTATGTAGAGGTATGCCATTTCACTTTTGTAGTGCATAGAATAAATGCAAAGATAACATTTGTTTAAATGATGATTTTTACTGTCGTCAAAAGATTAATAGGTAATTATATTGGATCATGAGATTATCTCATACACTATTGGTATTAATTTGTATTATTGCTTTGAAAAGCTGCAAATTATGCAGCTTAGTAAATACTAATTCATGCTGAATTAATAAATAACTATTATTTTAACGAGAGGAATAGGACAACGATCGAATAGGTATATTCAATACTTAGAAATATCATGTAGCTAATACGTTGGAACAATAATCCGGAATAAAAGGACACGCGATATTATGCCATTGTGGCGATCTTCAATGGATATTATTCTTTGCACGAGGTTTCTCGTATAATAATATACATTATAACTAGTGCCTCATATATATAGATGTGAGTGTTTCTACTCGATGTTCCAATAAAGTTTTGTCAAGGGATCTTTGCCGGCACATAATAAAGTATTACAAAGCCAAGACCGTCATTGTTGTCGGTACTTCAATCGGGACCCTCTGGAGTGAGCGTTTAGTACGGCGAGTGTACTTGACTGTACGGTGTACCGAACGATTGTTTAACTGAAAGTGAAATATTCAAGTGAGTTTGTATTACAAGTTCACAATTCACAAAGCTTTAACGACTTCTTTGTGTTTGTTATATTTGTGACATTTAACTAGTTTTAAAAGTCTTTGCTTGCAGGAAACGGTGTTTTGAGTGTCTTTTTGCTACCGTTGTTTTTATTAGTTAGACCACTACTTATTAAGAGAGAGAAAAAAGATTATACCTTGTAAATATACAATAACCAAGAAATTTATTAACATTTTAGTCATGCAGTGGTTGTCTCTTTTTTGTTTGTGAGAAGTTGCCCGTCTTGCTGAATATTAGCAGCGTCTCCAGCTCTAAAAAACGTAGACAAAAGAAAACAGCAACAAATCCATAATCTAAATTCGTAACAAAAAAATAAGTCGATATGTGTTTTAACAGATTTTTCCTGGTATAAGTTAGCTAGTGCCTAGAAGTATGATATTTTTCAGTTTCTAGGTTTCAAAGATTGCAAAAATTACAAAAATTCTTCCTCATTTGCTGACCTCTCTGTATTGAAAGTATATAATGTATGTTAAAGCGTGGTTGTATTACGTAATTAAATACTGGTATAATATTTCTTAGACATCTTTACTCGACCAAAGTCGGTACAAGAATGCCTCGCAACTGCAGACGACCGTTATTTATAGGACGATTATTCGAGTGGCGTGACTGTGTGAGTCAGCGCAGGTGTTATTTGTGTTGTTTTGATCGTTATTTTGAATATGACATGTAATATTATTATTATTTGATAATTAAATGATTATTAATACTTTTATCCATTTGATTATTATTAAAATAATTAATTAAGTTCATCAATTGATTTACTTTTAAAATATAATTTTATCTTTAAATTAACGCGCTAACATGTATATCAAAGATTAATTTTAAATTTCAACATAAAATGCTCAGCGGGTTTTGTATACTTACTATTTTGTAATACATATTCGTCACACTTGATTATAAATAGTATCTAAACAGTGTTGTGATTAATAAGCAATTTTTAAAGATTTCAACGTTTAAAAATCACATATTCAGCTCGGTCAGAGAATAAGTAAGTTATAAGCAAGCGATAGTAAACACGTCATAAGAGGACAGAGATAAGGTTTTATGAGTTCACAACGTCGTATCTGTACGGCGAGCGGTAAATGTGCATAAAATATCTGTAGAACTATAGATAATCAATTTTGTAATTGATGAATAAAAAACATGTTTTTTTTCTAATACGTTTTAATACTGTGTAGTACGGATGTAGGAGATAGTTTAAAAGTAATACTATGTGTTTAATTGCTTTATTTATTCGTAATTATTTCGGAAGATCATGAGTAATTTGACTTATAGTGTAATTAAAAAACAGGGTAGAATTAAAAATAATTTTGTATTTATATTTAATACTAAAATGTTTTACTTTCTTAAGTATTCTTTCGTCAAACATTGCGTAGCGTAAAGTAGAGCAGGGTATTAGAACGAAATTGCACAGAAAAATACAACTTTTTCTATAACCTAAACTTACATTAATTATTGAAAATTTAAATATTTTCATAAGATAATAATATTGAAATTATTTCAATAGTATGTTAGTTCAATAGTATTCCAAGTAGCAGACATTATGCCTACGCAATTTACGGCTAGATTATATAACCTATAATATATAATTTATAATATTCATGCGCTAAATCAAAATTTCAATTGTTAAACATTTAGTTTCAAAGACAGCTTTATGTTAGTATGTAATTAATTAGAACGTAACTTAACAATCACACTAGAAAACTTCGCAAAAAGTAATCGTAATAATTTCTTTCACAAAATAGCTTAATATTGTTAAAAGTCCGATATAAAGAAATCTTAAATATCATACTTTTGGCGGATAAAAGTAAAACTCCTATCACAACAAGTCATTAAAAGAAGAAAGAAGAATTATATAAAGTGAAACAAGTCTCCGAAGTTCGTTTCGTTTAGATAGGTCTTTCTTTTACCTGCTAGCCCTAATTAAATGTTTATTTTCTTGTTTATTATAAAACAAACGATCCGCTCTCACTTTATTTGGTTTTTATAGGGAAATGCCTATAGGTATATAGAAATTTAGGAATCCATAAGCAGAGACATAATTACATATTATGTAGGGATATAATATAATATTATGTGCGTGTATAAGAAATCAAGAAGTATGAGACATACACAACTCTATTCAAATTATGTACTAACATATTCTTCTATTTGGAAGAACATCAAAGTCCTAGAAGATCAGTCACATAAAACATCTGCTTTGAATTATGTATTTGAGCGTCACCAATGACAGGCTTATGTATTCCTTGAAATGAGATTCATTTAAATCCCCTTAAAACTTCGCGAAAGTTCTATTCGCTCGCGAGTGTAACCGGTACGGGCGCAAATTTAAAGTATGTATTAGCAACGCCGCAAACCGTCAACCTAGCGAGCACGAATATTCCATTACTGCCTTAAAGTGACATTCACGTTTTCTCATAGCACTCGGAGGTGTTTTTTATTTAAATAAACTAATATGATTCGTCGATGCCATTCGTTCGGTGATGTTAATGAATGATGAAACACAAATGTATGTGATGGTCACTTGCGGAACACGTAAACGGATGACTTGTGGTAAAAAATTGTGTGATAGAGAGTTTTAAAGAAGTATAAAAATACACCATCAACCCCCAATAAAACAAAGGATAGGGAATAAAAAGGTGGGTCACGGGTAGACAATAAATAACAACGATGATCGAATTGATTGAGACAAGTGCAAAACAAGGAGCGTCCCGGAGAGCGGCGATCGGCGAGCGGAGAGCAACGCACGAGCATTGTTGGGGCTCGGCTCATACAGATGGGCCGGGGATTATCATCAATCACCGGCTGCAATTGCGCAAGGCCTTTCAGAATGCACACCATGCTATTTGTGTGCACCGGTCAGGATTAGGCAGTATTAGTTGAATCGAATTCCGTGCTAAGCGCTCTGCGGCGCTATGTGTTACTGTGAAATGTGCCCGGCCTTTTCTAAACGCCCCGCATGGCCCACGGCCCGTTCGACACGAATTCATTTCTAAATCACTGAAAGCGTGTTGAAATCGCAACTATATTTCAATTAACACAAATTCCAGTTTCTTGTTAAAAATAAGTTAAGCTAGAGACGAATATTGTATATTATCATAATGACATGAAAAAATATTTTAATACATAGAGCATTAATGTTTTTAGCATTTTTCTCCTAATATTGAACACAAAGTACTAATAAAGGTATTAGGTTGCCAATAGATCAAAATTTAAGTATTTCTGGTTTTTCTTTAAAAACTAAACGGTAAATTTTATAAAAAAAAAAAACATCCGATGCCGTTATGTAGAGATGTTTAAAAATGTTAAGAGGCAAGTATTGTGTTAATGATTATATGGCGTCATTGGATTTTGTCATGTTCGATCGCGTGTTGGACGTTGGTACCTTAATAGACACGCAGAATCCAAACATATGGACGATGGAAACGTTTACAATTCACTATTTTGCTCTACTTCACTATTTCGACATGTTATGTTATGTTAGGTATAAACTATTTACTACCTGTCTACTTAAAAAAAATGTTGTGAAGTAAAATAAACAATTATAATAATTAATATTGCGAATTTGTATACAAATTAATTACGTTATATTATTGCCAATATTTTCGTAGTTCAACAGAATTGTTTAATGTTTATATTTGAGTTTAATTGCAATTACAACTCATCACCATTATTAACTACTGATTAATCAAAATGTACGAACATACATAAAATTCCAGGAAGTACAACAGGATGGAATTTTAAATACATATTAAATCAGGAAAGTAGTATTTAAATTAATTTCAGAAACAGTTCCAGAATTTCAGTATTATTTTTAGCGTAATTTTAAAATTATTATGGTTAAAATGGTGTCTAACTAAACTAAACAAATGAAAATATAAGAATTATGGGGTAGTAGGCTTCATTTAAATATGAACGTATCTTTTTCTATGAAATGAAGTGCACTAGGATTTTAAACAATCTTTATAACTTTTTATACACTCGCTTAACTTCCCTCATGACACTTCATATTAGAAAGATATTTTGTCATTTATGTAATGTTTATGGTAAAGCGGTTCCATCCGTATGCAGGTGAGCGGCGCGGCGCCGACGGTCAGGCGCGCGACTCGCAGCGTCTCTTGCTGAATTATACATGAGATTTCCGAACTGATCGGTTGATTTAACTTTTGTAAACTGTAACATGCTACTTCTATTTTATACAGCTATAATTTTGGAGCCTCATGAAATGTATAACGCTTTAAATACTTACAATTTTATGCAATTAGATGCTGTTTTCCTAGTTTAATGAAAAATGTATATAAAAATAATTTACATAAATAATTATTAATGTTTTCAGAGTTTTGGGTATAACATAGGTAATTCACTAAGCTGTGTGAGGTTGTTAAATAACCACATACAAATTAATTTCAATACTTTATTTAGTAGATAAGACTT
This sequence comes from Colias nastes, assembly GCA_907164665.1. Classification (NCBI taxonomy): domain Eukaryota; kingdom Metazoa; phylum Arthropoda; class Insecta; order Lepidoptera; family Pieridae; genus Colias; species Colias nastes. The sequence goes on along the minus strand of CAJQZM010031516.1, from coordinate 6,676 downwards.
AGTCATTCGGCTCATATTGTACCTTTATTTCACACATAAATCAGTCTCAGACTTTTAAATGCTTCGCATTCACACATCACATCATTTGGAACAACACAAGTAGCTTCTATTATAACATTCCATGATATAGAAAACTATTAACATAAATAAGTCTTTGCTAATCTTATTATTTGGTCTGAATGATCACAGTTTGTGTGAACTCATCTTCCCTCTCTTACGTCAATTGTGTTTCATCTGTTCTATTTTTCTGTTTCTTTTCTTTATAGTATTGATATAACATATCCGGTATCCACATAACCAGAAATAGAACAAGTAAGGCATTTTGCGCAGATATACAAACGATATAGCTCCCTGTATAATCTCTTATCCAGCCTAAGAAATAGCCTGCTGGAGGTACAATTAAACCCATGCTTAACATTCCTAGACCTACAGCAGAGGCCACTTGGTCCATCCTACATTCTTCGGCAATTGCAATATTTCTAGATACGATTACCATACTCCTTCCAATGCCATAGAATAGTGATAGAACTAGTAACACGTACATGTCCGTTTGGTATGCTAGAACTGTAAAATAATCACCAATAAGTTAACAAGTTTATTTTTATGCAATTTAAATGGATAACACTGAACAATTGCTATCATTGTCAAGAAATAAAGTCTGTTACATTTGATATTGTCTGGTCACGGTTACTGGTCAAGAAGACCACGATTCATTCATGTTTTTCTAACGCTTTAATTTCTAACTACTAAATATTCTCATAGTAGTAGGTAAATCTTGACACTAGGATAAATTGTGACTCTAAATATCTATTATCTTATTATGTATTTACCAAAATTGTGTCTAATTTATTTACAGGACCTATGACATTTCTTATATCGGTATTTTTCCTTAAAATACTTACTTTGTCGTACTACAAGACAGCACACACTGGACAATATCACAGTCATTTTAACAGAAATATTGAATTTCGCTTGCGCCTGCGGCAAGGCCAGTCTTCCAATTATATCAGCGATGGCCACAGCTGACATGCAATTGGCGGTTTCTTGCTTATCCATATTTGCAGCTCTCTATAACAAATTAAAATGATTAAAAAAAATCATCATTTTCATCCTATTTTTTATCATTCAGTATTACATTTTTTAGCACATTCATCATTCATAAAATATAACAATTGAATAGGGATTACATATTATCTAATACCTAATATATATAATATAATAGAGTATTACATACCTGTAGGAAAAGTGGATACAACATGCTAAAGTTTTGTATCGAAACAAAGGTTAAAGATGTGCCAATAATAACATTTAAAAATCTAGGACTTGATAATAATGAGATATCGAGCAAATCGTATACATTTTTGAGCATACTCATAATTCTGTTTCCATTTGTAGTTATATGTTCTGAAAAAGGGATAATTATGTACATGTAAATTAGATTGTATACTAAATAACTCGAATTATAATGACAGAACGATGTATTATTATAATAATTCAAAAAAAAAAACCTTTAACTAGAGTTTCCTTAAGAGTCCTTATCGATTTTAGAGTGATTTTTACTTGTTTCTGTAATTCTTTAGACGCTCGTTTAACAAAACTAAATTATTAACAATGTGTGATGATATCTTAAATTAAAGATTCATTCAATATCTAAAATACGTTCGAGACAATTTATTGATATTCATTGTCCAGTTTGTTTAATAGCCAATAACCTAAGGCGTGTTTCAATTTTTTCCATGCGGGACGTTCGTGTCTTTGTATTTTACACGGAATTTAATAGAAGAAGTTTTCTTATAAAATATACTACAATAAAGACACTGAGACATCCTAAAATATGTTCGAGGCAATTTATGTACTTTTATTGAAAAATTCAAAGAACATCTAAGTTAAAATAGCCTTACTTTGATGAAATTTTATGCGTATATGGCGTCGAATTTCTAGTTCTTACAACAGAGTTAAAAATAAATAAAAAATACACACTAAATGATAGGTTAATGCTTAAAAATTTGCAATAAAAAAAATACATATTATATGTTTTATGAAAGAAATGGAATAATTTAAAGTTCTCTAGAATTTTAGATTATATACGGGAGCGCAAACGTTGTTACGGCAGATCTATATAATCGAATATTCTAGAGAATTTTAAATTATACCATTACTTTCATATAACATAGTAGTTAGTTTTTTTAAACGAGCTCCTAAAGAATTAAAGAAACAAGTCAAAATCACTCTTAAAATCGATACGGCCTCTTAATTAAAGCTTTCATTTCTTGGGTCCACTTAAAATTACCCACGAATTTTACTATTTAAATTTATATAAGTACTATGTCTACACATATATATATATATATATATATATGCTAGTAATATTCACTTCTAATAAAAAGTAACGTACCATTCGTGGGAACATTTGATTTGTCATTTTGCTGCAATTGTGTAAAACTTTGAGATAATAATTTATGCGAGTCAACTTTTTGCTTTCCATTCTCTTGTAAAACTGACGGGATTGTCGCTCGTCTAGTTCTTTTGTAGACTTCATCATTAGTATTGCAATTATTTTCTAGTAACGTCTTTTTTTCGTCAATTACGACCTCCTCTTCCACTCTCTTCATGTGCCGTTCAACGGGCTGTATGAGCAGCGTTCCAGCTATCTGAAATACAGACCGTATTTTATTTGTAACATTTGTAAACTGGGAAAATCTAAAGTCTCCTTTTTAAAGTAAAACACTGCATTGTTTTCTAGGTATATTAATTATTCATCAATCTCATGTGTTTAAACGTATTATTTCACTTTAAAGAGTTCGATTACCTCACCAATTATACTGAAGTGCTATCAAATATTGGCCAATTTTATTGAGGTTAAAAGGTTACGAGTTATTTTTATATAAAATACAGCTTTGATGTGGTTAATAAAAACATAATATGAACGAAATTTATATATTTTGTAGAATATTTACCCCATGTAAACTGAGAGCAGAAAGCAGTAAGCATGCTCCTAAAAATCCATAATTATCCAAGAGATATCGCACCACATGTGGCATTATTGTCTGCCCAATGCCGGTGCCCGCCATTGCTATTCCCACAGCAATACTCTTTTTCACTTTGAAGTAACTATTTATAGCCACAAACGATGCATTTTGAATGAAACCTAATCCTATACCTAAAATGAAAATATAAATTTTAAAGAAATTTAAATTCGAACAGTTCTAAATAAATTTATATAAATCATATCATTGATGTGTGGAAAATTTGAAAAAAAAAACAAGCCTGTTATAAAAAAAAAAACACAAATAATCGACGTATTAATGTAATGTAGTAGCTTAGAACATACCTATTAGAACACCATAGCTTATTATCAGGTGAACGATATTAGTAGAAAAACCGCTAACAAAAATTCCCAAACTGGATAAAAATGCTCCTGCCACAGATACAAATCTGGCTGACGTCAGTTTAACTAGAGCGCCGGCGATCGGGCCACTAAAATTGCATACAAAAAGCATAGCACTGAGAACTATGGCCGCTCCTTGCGTCTTGTGTCCCATTGCTTCCAGAGCATCTCCGTATAACAAGCTGAAGAGGGACAACATAGACTGATTGAATACCTAAAATAGAATTAGGAGTCATGTTATTAAACCTGATGGATACCATATTTTATACAATTAAATTAAAGTTAAATAAATGAGATGTATGCAGTTGACAACATTAAGAAATAAGGTAGGTAGTCATTAATTATGAGTAATACAACATATTTTATAATTAGCTTTCAGAAAGCAAATTACATTATATTTCTTAACCAAAATATGTTTCTAATATTATACCTTAATAAAATTCCTTAGTCTTTACATTTATTAATTACGATGTTAAAAGGTATCTAACTTGCCGTTTAAATTAAGACTGAGTGGTAATAAATCCAATTATATTATTACAGGCATTCTGTGAACATTCCTAATAATAATTAAAGTTTTCTTATAGCTAAACATTTCTCAACAAAAAAAAGTTTATTTGGTGATGTACTGATGTACATCGTATTGCACATATTATGATTAATATTACAGTCAATTTAAGTTACTTGTGCAATACGATTTATATAATTATATCTAACGTGCTAACCAACACTGTAAACTTATGAAAAAAAAAAACTTGTGACCGCTGTTACTGATGTAATATATAGTACCTTGTTACCTTGATATAACACCATGAAATAAGCCTGGTTATTAAAAGATAAATATAATATTTGTAACTTACATTGGAAACTCCTATTCCTATTAAAATTACCCATCCCCAGTCTCCGTCAGGTGGGACTAATTTTATCCTTTTCACAGTTCTTGGCAAAACTAGGACTTGTTTCTCCGACATTTTCTTTAATTATCATCTAAAAATATAAATAAAATTCTTTATTGTTAAGTCAAAATACAAACATAAATGAATAAAAAATGCTATTGTTACTCTACATTGTATAATAGAACCTGGTTTAAAGAATGGTATTAGTAGTCAGCCTTGAACTTGATATAAACAATTTGTGAGACACGTAAGTAATTAGGTTTCGATTTACACAGTTTAAATATTCTGTCATTCTTTTGGTAAAATCACTATTCTTCAAGTTTACAATTTTAAAGAAAAAATATAGAGTTGATGGATGGATGTTTGTATAATTGATAGTAATCAACGGTTGGGGTAACCTTGTTTTGTTAACGATTATAAGTATTGTATCTATAAATAAATCACCTACACTTCATTATCTGGCATACGTTTACGAGTTTATTGGATGTTAAAAAGTCAAGTAGATTAGCATGAAACACACTGTAAAACATGTGGAATTGACATTCATATATTTTGTATGAACATTAAACGTGAACTTTGAAATCATAATTTGTACAAATTTGTCTCCACATCAAAATCTTTTTTTAATGAACAGTACCATTATATTAAGTATTTATTACGATCAAATAATTTGCGTTAGGTAGGTACATTATGGACCGAAACAGTTTGAATTTTTTTTAATGTCTGGTATGTATAATAATTGTAATATGGGTAATTTAAATTTTAAATTATTCAATATACACATAGACATAATATACGTCCTCGAGACTCACTTCTAATGATTTTTCATTTAGATCAATGAATCAAATTTGACATAGTAATAAATTAATTTTTCATTTCGATCAATGAATCGGATGTCATAATTTAAATGGTAACAAATTACAAGGCAGAGTTACATTCCATATCACGAAACGAATTTTTATACTTTTAAAGCGGCAGATATTCAAGAAAATTATTTTATAAATGTCATATACAACTAAAGTATCTATCATGTAATGCATACGTATAACGTATTCCACCGACCTTCATTAATGATATAATGATACTCATCTCAACTCTAATGAATATACAAAATAACACAACTAATTAATTCCTTACCTATTTGAAACTATTTACAAATCACATTCATAATCATAACCCACAAAATCAGTTAACAAAACACATGTTCACACTTTAAAATTGAGTAATTTTATGCCATACATCCGTCCAACGTGAAACTACGCTTGATAGTGAGATATTTCATCATTATTTGCGATTTATCAATGCTAGTCACATTATAAGACGAATTTGGCACCTGAGCTATTACAGTAATCTTTACAGACACTGGGATAAAGTGCGACGCTATCAGAAAATCCAATTAAATACATAGATTTGATCAAGGAAATGTGAAACGTTTTTGTGTGACATCCGCTGGTTAGTCTTACGTTATCAAAGCCTTCAAAATACATTTATTGTGGGGATATTCGTCCCAAAATAAAGATTTTACAATTACACATATTCGAACTACCTATACCTGACAGCTGTGTATTGTTTATGTTTACATCTTGGTTTACGTTAATCTTTATTATGGTCGCGACCTATCAAAGATGGAACCGATTAAAAAAGACTATCAGGCGTTTTAAATACTGATGAATGAAAAATATTAGAGTGTTGTTTCCCTTTTCGTACATATTATGAACTAAATCATAGTTTTTAATATGATACCATAGATATGAATGGACGAGCAGAGTCTCGTCTTCTTCTTCTCGCTTAAATTTTATAGTTACCTATACAACACTGCTTAAACATAATATGAAACTGAAGTGAAAGAATTACTTAAACAAAAAAATGTGTAAAATTCAGTATTATCCGTGATTCACATTTACAAACATAATAATAATATAAAAAAGATTACAATACGCCCACTATATATATAAAATCCAAAGTGATGTAAGTTAATCCTTTTCACCATATTTTCAATTTTCACACAAATTTGACCAAATTAAAAATAATTCTAAATATATTTCATTGAAATTTAATTAGATTTGAATTAAATTATGTTATTATCGACAAACACAACATTGCCGTTAAAATGCACCGGTACAATATAAATAATATTAACAAATAACCACAAATTCATTCATAATATATTTTGTTGTGTGACTAGCATGGGCAAACCACAATATTATTAATATTTGAAGCATGTTAGCCGTATTGAAAATATCAATAAAATTGTGGCTAATTGCTTTGTATTCACGTCTCACTAATCAAACAAAGTTCGCCATACTTGTTTGCGTACTTTTACAAAACCAATTGAACCAAAATGTTCCTGTTCATTTGCTAGAAGAACCGTTTTGTAAAAAATGTTAGTATCTAT
>CAJQZM010031507.1:0-14936 GCA_907164665.1 Colias nastes | reverse complement strand
TACATAATATATTGGCTATTGGCTCTTTTCCCAGACTCCAGAACAATAGAAGCACACTGCAGAACATTTCAGCCCTGCTTTTCGACGTAAAAAAAAACGCGCTTCCAGACTCTACCTCCTGGGTGGTGGGGAAAAGAGTCAATAATTAATTATTAATAATATTGCAAAATTAATTATTAAAATATTACAATAACAAAAAAAAACAATTATGGTGACAAATTATTATTAGTACACACATAATATATACATAATACATATATTATAACTGTATAGTTAAGAGTACTGAAAAATAGTACTCACTTCGGAGCGCTGTAAAACCTTAGCTATTTACTTAATGAAAAAATATTGTGTATAAAAGTTGTTCCTCGAAAAACAATCTACAAAAATGGTCTAGTATCATTTTTGTAAAATGATAAAAAAAAGTTTTATTGAAAAATATAAATAGCTCTAATTTCTGAACATTTTCGCTTATAACTTTTTTATTTATAGTTCTTCGACAAAAAGTTACGGGACCAAAGTTTTAGAGAATTTAATTTGCAACAAATAATGCTAACAATTTTTTTTATCAAATAAATAGTTTAAGAGATATAACGTAAAAACCATTTCAACCGCTATTTTCAAGATGGCGGCCGTGGGACAAGGGTGGCGACCCCACAAACTTGGTGATAGCTTCACACTGACCCCCCCTACACATCAAAAAAATAAAATTGCGTCCTCTAAAAATTACGACCCCAAATGTAACTTTTCAATGAACTAGGACACTCCATACAAAATTATCGTTTTGACAGTCACACTGTAGAGACTGCAAATGTGTGTGTTAACGCTTTATGGTTGGCACATTTTTGACTAGCGTAAAAAAAAATTCGCGTTTTTCTGATGAAATACATCCGTAAACAGCACAATATCTAACCATTTTCTACGAAAAACGATAATCACAAATCCAAAATAATAGAATTACTTTAAGTCAATTTGATTAATGTTGTCAATCTTCGTTGCGTATCGTCCCTGTAGAAAAATGTGGACCATTTTTAGACTGATCGTGCGGGGTGAGGTAAGTGTTTAATTTTGGCGGGAGGCGGAGAGTGTCCGTTCTGTAGCGTTTAGCTACTATTATGTATTCTGTGATCTAACCTAAGCCCGAAATATGGGTCTGCTACGTAAATTGGTACACCGAGTGTAAGTTAAGATTCTGGTTTCATATACTCTTCAATTTATGAAGCCATGTGCTGGTAATAGTGGAATTCATTGGTTCATGATATTGAATTTGTTTGTGCTGTTGTGTATATTTCTACTAATACCTATTCTTTTTTTGTGAAAATACTTTTAATTTATAATATCGCCTTAATCGATACATTTTCATTAATGTACTGAAAAAATATTTCTTACTCTTAATCAATAATTTAATTTAATGTCAGTCCGTGAAACTTTCTACTCGTACAAATATTGGAATAATATAATAAAGTCTCATTTCATTATTATTCAATTTATTTTCGATTAGCCACTTGTCCTGCTTTCTACACGAAAATAAATAAAGCTTACGTTACTCGGTACCGATGTAGGCTAACACGGTAAAAAAAAATTAAAATAGGTCGTATTACACTTTTCTCGCTTCTCATTTCTTAACGTTTTCCTCATTCTTAATGAAGATTTATACACCACCATAACAATTTATTATAAACTTCAACAGACCAGCGCCAGACAAGATAGCCGCATCACAACACGCTACGGCAGTGAATTAGTTGACGCAATAAACCTAATTGCCCTCATCCTGCCCGGTTCCACCATTATCCAGCAAGGAGATGAGCTAGGAGCAGCTGACACTATCCTAGAATGGGCCACAATCGACCAATGTTGGCCAACTCAACTCCACCCATCATTAGCACCATTTCCTTGGGACGATTCTAATACAGCAGGGTTCACAAGTGGCGAACCGTGGCTGCCTTTTGCACCAAATTATAGATATGCTAATGCTAAATCTGAATTCGCTAATGATCTCAGTCATGTTGGTGTGGTGAGGGTTGCAACTGCTATGAGAAAGTCTCCTGCATTTGGACCTCATGTTGAAGTAAGTATAGTATTATTAAATTTACAGCTAGAAAAATATATTATTTTTTGTATTTAATATTCTATTAAATAAACTAATAATGATACAGAAAAAAATAAGCAAAATGTACTTATTTTGAAGCAAACAATTTCTTCGTAATATATATATTGTATTTTAGGGTCATTTATAATACCTACATTACAATTAAAATATTGTTCTAGATAAAACGATTCGATGATGCCCTCGCAATATTAGGATGGGGAGGATCTGGATCACTTTTGATCATTTCAAATCTTGGTAGAAAAGCAGCAGATGTCCTTCTCTCGAAAATACCAGGTGTAGCTGCTGAAATGACTGTTGCTGCAAGTTCTGGAGGTTCCGTATATATTTCGCTTTTTATAACTCCACTAGCTGTTGCCCGCGACTTCGTCAGCGATTAGGTCGTTTTTCGTCATTCGTCGTTTAAAAAAAATACGTGACACTTTATTTTTGAATGTTCTTAATTATTGTCTCTTATAAAATTTAACTACATTAAAATTGAACACTCTGATAAGAAAATCTTAAAATCTGAAGAAAACATGAATGAATGTGATTTAAATTCTACATTACTTACTATCAAATAATAATCTAAATTAAATGTAGATTAACAGTTTGAGCACACCATAATAGAATATGTACCTAAGTATTAAATTACGTTAGTTTACATAGTGACTTTACTAAAAACACGATGACTTTCTGTCGCGCTCGGTACCACAAACTAAGCATGTTTGTGGTACGTGGCCCGCGTCACTTGACCCCCCGCGAGTTCCCCTCCGTTGCTATGCGAAAATACATTCGTTGCTCTATTTTAGGAAAAATTTGTAATACTGTGGCCTGGGCGTTATAACACGTCCCGGGAGTTCCTGAGTGCCGATATCACCATCTTGAGGAAAAGCTTCTAATGTCGATTTAAAACTGCATACATACGAATTAACCTGTTCTAAAATTGTGAAATGAGTTAAGTTTTAAATTTGAGAAATATTGATTTCTTGTATTCCACTATTCGTTGTAGTCGAATACAAAATATATTTAAACAAACTTAGGTTGGCCTTCAGGCAAAAGGGATCCTATCAAATGGTAAACTTGACCTTGTATCTTAAAAGTAAGCATGAACGGACCTTCTGATAACTATTGAGCACCAAAAAAGTTATTTTAGTTAAAAAAAAACATAATTTCATAATTGTATCTATCATTCTTAAAATAAACAAAACATTTGCTTTCTGGCCTGGTGGTTACAACTGTGGTATAATAGTGGTATAGGTATTCTTTGTAGTTTTCTTTTCTTATTTCTAGTGTTTTTTTTTTGTTTTCTCTCAACAAATTAGGTATATATAGAAAATGTGTTCCAACGAAGTGAGGAGTGACCTGGTGACCTAAAATACAGGTAATTTTTATTACCTAGTTTAGGCACCAGTCTCACACTTATTTATATGTACTGAAAATGTGTAAACTTATTTATGTAACTGATGTGAGAAAATAAACTCTTTTTTATTTATTTTTATTTTACTTTAAAGCATTACAAAAAGAACATACTACGTTATTATCGCCTATACAGAAGATGATCTGTAATCAATTGTGAGGTTATAAGCAAACCCACTTTTATATTTGTCAGACCACACCACCGAATTCGTAGATTGTTTACCTCAAGTCATTAATTTTATTAATTAATTTAAGACTATGACGAAATCTGTCTGCAGTAAGACGGGCCTCTCGCTATTCGTCCGTTTCCAGAGACCGAATAGTTTCAATTCTTAATCTTTCATTAAACAAACTTATTAATCGTTCTTGTCTCATATAATTGTAATATTCGCGTCCCTACTCTAGTCATTGCTTATGCTCATGTTCATCTTCAAGAGATCGAATAATATCATGATGCACCCTATCATTTGTCAAACGGTCTTCATATTGAGTAAAGTTTCAGATTCTCGAGATAAAATATGACAGTCGTGATCAGTAGTGAGACGTAATTCCCTCTCAGTGAGGGTTTCAGTCTCACGGGATTGTACAATATGCCGTTTGCGATCAGCTGTGAGACGTCATACCCTCTCAGTGAAGGTTTCGGTCTCACGGGATAGTAGGGGAGACCGGGTTTGGTTGTCTCACGGGTTGGTTGTCACAGCGGTCTTAACACAAAACTGAACTATCGAATAAGTCTGTTGAACAGCGTGGCAAGAGCGATACAGTGACAACGCTGTCCCCACTTCGCGTCAGACCGCCCGGCCCCGATCTGCCGTGAGGGCCTCACACGTGTTTATTGTTTTCGCACAGATTTTTTATGATATGAGGACCGAATATGCTCCTCATAACATCACTTTTTGTGAACGAAACGACAGCGCGGTTTAATTCAATGCTAACACCATCAGAAAAAAAGGATTATTTTTAATTGTGAAAAAATAATATTATGATTTACACTATTAACACTCTTTTAACATAAAATATAAGTCTGTGAGTGCGTAAAAATAAATCCAGCTAATTACACATCAAACTTATGCTTATAATTAGGTATACGACATGAAAATATATTAATTACCAAGCAATAATAATACAGATAAATACTGAACATAAGTATAATAGATATTAAGTAGTATTAGTTAAAATATACTATGACTACTTTGACTCTTAGTCAAAGTTTATTTTTACTAACAACATGTAAATGAAGAAGAAATAATAATTACCAACGAACTAACCTTTTCTATAATACTTAACACAGCACATTTTTCAAATTATCTTGCTCAACTCTGCTCAAAAATTTGAGGGTTTTGTTGGAACTTTAATATGTCAAAACTATGATATATCTAAACTACGATACAACTTGCATGCGGAAATGCTCATTACAATTGTGAATCTAAAGAATAACTAACAACATATTACTATTCAATTTTATTGAGCTGATGAATATTTTGCCTGGAAGAAATCACCGTCGCCTAATAAATACACTGTGTCTTCTTATAAAACCGTTACATAATTTATTTTATCTACTTAAATAATGAAAATGATATATTTATAAAATATAAAACATATTATGTAAAATGATTAAAAATAAATAAATGAAGCAACTACGATTCAAAGAAAACATCTTTTTCAGTGTAAAAATGCTCTAAGCAATCCTGGATGATGAACTGTATAATATCATGTACTCTGATCCCAGTACCTCGATAGCCATAACGATAAATATTAATCAGATAACCGCAAAATCAAAATAAAACATTACTTGTACAGTTGTGAGTGCAAAATTTACGTTTCATTTGGCAATAACATTTTTTTCGGTACTAAAACGTAGTAGTTTGATATGTGGTTGGCTGCCCCTCCTCTCCTTCCTGAAAAATATCCTCCAAAATTTCCCGAGATACTTCCAATGATTGAACCATTGGACGTTGGACATTAACTTCAGTCAAAAATTGACGAAGCGGATGATTACTAATTTCCACTCAATCCTCGCTGCTACTATCTTTATCATCAAATCATCAATTTTCAAGTGGTGTTGTAAAATTATCAGCAGAAATCGTCTTCCAAAGGCGATATAATTTTATGAGCATTGAATCTGTAAAAAAAAAAAATCAAAAGTTAACTGTAAATCTATAAAAAAAGCTACTTACAAATAAAATTTTATCAAAAACTACTGTTCCCAATGCACCTCAAAATAATAAAAGAATTCATCATTTTATTATTTCATTCTAAAAGTGTAATATTATAATACCAACAAAAAACATGAATTGCTATCATTATAAAAAATAAATACCTATAAGTAACAACTTACCTTTTGTGGGAACGCATGATGGTGAAAATTCACAAAACACGAAGATTGCATTTGATATTTTTGGTTTTATGGCATTCAATTGCTTTATAAATATCACTACATAGTATAAAAAAAGTCGCTTTCTCTGTCCCTATGTCCCTTTGTATGCTTAAATCTTTAAAACTTCGCAACGGATTTTGATGCGGTTTTTTTAATAGATTGACTGATTCAAGAGGAAGGTTTTAGTATATAATTTATTAAGTTTTAGACAAAGCGGACGAAGCTAGTAAATTTATAAAACACGAAGATTTTTAAAATTGTAACTAATGAACACAATCAATATTAGATTAACTGTAGATAATGGTGTCTAGTTTTACTTAAAATAATAAACATCTACCCTCACTTTAAAAAAATGTAGCATATTTATTATTTACACGAAATATACCTTATAGGGAAGGGAAGATATGGGTTAAAGAGTTAAATAAATAACATAATTATATTTAAATTATTAATTTTCAACAGTGTATTCAGTAGTGTTAACATGTAAATTGATTTGATTTTTACGAAATCTCATAGATGGCGCTGTTACAAAATTAACATTATACAACTTACATTCTTTAAACTATGTTTCTCTTCCCAAGTTACTTATATGGCATAATTTTTATAGTGTCAATCTAGATATTGTCAAACAACATTTATATATGCGTCATTTGATTATTAATTTCCAATAGTTAACGTGTGTTTGATTTTTCTAACACTTCATAGATGGCGCTGTTTCAAATTTGTCTTTATACTGCTAAGATTCATTTAACTGTTTCTCTGCCCAAATTACGTAAATGACATAGTTTTTATTTTGTAAAGCTAGATAATAGCATGGCTTACCCGAAACAAACATTTAAACATGAGTCTTTAGATTGTACGCTGTCGTAGTACACAGAATACGTAAGAAAAATAAAGGTTCACAGCTCCTCCCCCGTAGGTGATAGCTTGATAATATGTAGCCTATAGCCTGACCCGACCAGTTAGTAATATTCATGCAAAATTTGAAGTAAATCTATGCAGTACTTTTCGAGATTAGCCCGGTCAAACATACAGACAAACAGACAAACAGACAAACAGACAAACAGACAAACAGACAAAAATTCTAAAAACTATATTTTTGGCTTCTATATCGATTATAGATCATGGATTATGTATTCTTTTAAAAAAATATTCAATGTACAGTTTTGACTTTCCTACGATTTTATTATATGTATAGATATTCTTAAATTATATTGCTTCGTTTATGATACATATTTAATTCTAGCATGGCGTACAATGCCGTAAGTAGCTTCTATTTATGTAAATACAACTAAATAATGCTTTTGAATATCAATTTCAATAGTTAAAAACCGTAAAACCTTAATTAACACATGTCTAAACATTTGTTTCACAAATTGCCTTTACAAATAGTTAAGCGTCCAAGAGTTGAGTTTGAGTTTGAGTTTGAGTTTGAGTTTGGTTTTTCCGGTTCAACTTTATCTTCCCGTTATCGTGAATCTAAAACATTTATCAGGGAAAATAACCTAAAAGGTATACCACAGTCTGAGTGCTGTGAATGTTAAAGCAAGAGTGGCCGTCTAAATGCCAATTAATTTTAAAGTCTAACATTTTTTCCTGTTTTTATGTTAAATTATATTTTTTAGAATTAGAAACGCTACAAAAACATAGTAAGTGAAGTCCCATGTCCTCTAGTGGGGTAAGGGGCAGATGCATTATAATTTATACATCTGTTTCACTGATCGATTTTCTTTAGAGACAAGTAGGTGATCAGCCTTCTGTGTCCTACCAGACCGAGACATTTTTTTTTCTTCGTGTCCACCGGGAATCGAACCCAGGACCCATCGGTGCTACGCTCACGCGTCAACCACTGTACCAAGGAGGCGGAGGCGGCTACAAAAACATAGAGTTATTTAATTTGATGTGAATTTAAATTGAAATTAATGGAAACTAGTACGAGTTAAATAACAACTAAAAAAATAAACCTTCTTATTTTCTACGAAGTTGTCATAGATACAGAATAAAATTCCTATTTTCTTATAACTTTAGTATTAAGTAGAGATATTATACAATTAACCTACTTATGTACATCTTTTTGCAAAATTTAATTCCGTACATTTATTCTTATATTAATTCCATCTATAATTACAGGTTCCAGTCTGTCATCAGGTGGACATGTACATACAGATAAACTAATAAAACTAAATCCCGGAGAGACGTTGCTCCTAGCGGGGCCTCCGCGGCACTGCGGCGGGCCCGGCCCTGTCGATAAGATCACTAACAAACTGTCTGAAGGGTGGCAGAAATTAAATAAGTACTTTAGTAATAATTGAGTAAAATAAATTTATGCTAAAAAGAGTTGTTGTAGATTATGTAAATTAAAGAATGAATAACCATTTTTAATGTTCAAATATTTTAAAGGGTACTTACTACTAATTTATTTCAATACTTGTGGAATGTATTTATGAATTCTTAATTGAAATGTACTTCTTATATACAGGGTGTCCCACTGTTGGTATACTAAGCTCAAAGGAGGTTATAGTTTTGCATACGCTGAGTTCGTTAAAAATACTTAAAAAATTCCAGACGCATTTTTTTTCAAATAGATGAATTCTTAAAACTCTATGTGTACACCCATAACAAGCAACCCGCCCAACTTTGCCACCGGCACGTGAGCTATCGTGTAAGATTAGGTTTTCATAGACAAAATGCTCACATTAGCGAAGCGGTATATGCCGGCTGCGCGAAGATAGAGAAGAAAACATGGATTTTCAGGAAAAATTAAGCAAAAAATTTTTGACGTAATTTTGTTGTTTAAGTATTTTTTACGTGATCAGTGTATGCAAAACTACAAGTCTCTTCGCGCTTAGTATACCAATAGTGGGACACCCTGTATATATATTTTTTTTTTCATTGTAATTATAATAAATTTACGAATAATATAAGGTTTTTCCTTTATATATCTTGTTCCTATTATATTATATGTTTTCAATAAAGTGATGATGATCATAACTTTTATTTGTTTTATTCATCTAATTCAATATTATATTTACTTAATAAATTAATATCATAGCATACGGAGCCAGGGTAATAAGCTATAGCTATAACATGTAACGTAAAATCGATTTCCATTCACGCTGAACTAGGCTGTGATCTAATTTCAAACGAATTATGTCACATACTCTATAAAGATGCGAGCTTTTAATGTAGACTTTATTACTTTCAGTATAGCACTAGATAGTACTAGCTTGTCTTCCTGACTTTGCCTGTATTTAATAAAATAGAAACCGTAAATTTTCCCTTGATGAGATTATTTTTAAATCGTCAATTACGTATATTTAACTAGCTAGAGCACGCGGCATTTTTCATGTAATTGCAACTAGTAAAATCCTATTTTGTCGTAGGTACTGGTGTGATAGATATGTGATAGATAGATAAACAAACATTGAACGAATAAATTGATGAACGAATAATAGATGGTGTGATAGATAGATAAACAAACATTGAACGAATAAATTAAATAATAACAATATTTAATAATGATGGGTGTGCTAAGGACAATATTATATACAATATTGTTTCTAAACTTTAACATTAAGTTAAAAGCAAATTGATTGATAGTGGACATACATATACTTAAAAGTCAACTTTACGAACCAATTTGAGTTAGACCTTTCATGAGGTCGACCTATTTATACATTAGTTTAGGAAGTATCGAAAACTTTGACAACAATTTAAATCAGTTTTAATGTTTAATTATTAGTTTAAATATTCAATTTACAATACAGTAATATAATTATCTTTTAAATACGTTCAAGTTACCAAAAAACGCGCCAAATATATTTATTGGCGGGATTTCAATCCAATACCTAAGGAGATAGCGGACCATACGCCAATGATAAAGTTATTCATATCAAATATTCTTAAGAGATCTACTTAGCTACCTGGCTCAGTTTCGTTCAAATTAAAGAGACATTATAAGGTATCCTTCATACAATATAACTCTTAACTCCCAATCGAAAATCAATCAGTAATTTAATCAAAATCAGTTAAGCTATTTAGCATGAAATAAATTTTTGAATATTATTCAATAATACTTTTCCCAATAAGCATTCTAAACTTATGCTTCCATTATTATTCCCTTAAAAAACCTGTATAGTTATTACTTCAATACTATACATAACTTACAACTTTTACAACATTCGTAGGCTAGAAAATAGTAAAAAATAAGCGTATAATGAAAAATAAAAACCGCACAGAATTCAATTACTCCACGTCATCTCCACTACTCTTGACACACTGGCTACGAAGACGTAGAGGCGTAGAGCCGCTACAAGTTCTACGGAAATCCTAAATGACCTATTTATTAAGGCGCTGCTACGACTTTAACTTTATATTTTATTTAAGTGCTAGAGCTTTGCGAGGAAAATTATATTAAGTAGGTTTCTTGAGGTTGTTAATTTTCTTAATTTTGTTAAATTTTCTATAAATGCGTGCAGTAGTTTTTGCACGAAAGAGCAACAAGCTTCATATGTTAAAGGCATATTTTGTATGTTTTTAATATGGGGCCGTTCAAGTATTACGTGAGCAGATTTCTTACCATTTTTTACCCCCCCGCCCCCCTTGTCATCAAAAGTAAGCAAAGCACTTACCCCCTCCCCCTATGCTTACGTAAACATTTTTAGTAATAAATGTTTTTTTTTATTGTTATTTTTAAAATAGGAAAATTCATGAAAATATTAGGTTTAACTGATACACATAGAGTAAATGACAAAAAAATATAATCAGAAAATATAAAGAACATAACTAACATAAATAATATTTTCGGAACAGTTTTTGGTATAACTTGGATTTGTCTATATGATATGACATTCTAATAAGATATTTAAATTTAAATAATTAAAACGTTAAACTTTGGCTAATTGCATCAACATAAACACAAATGATAACTTTCAATGCTTACAATACGTTTAGAATCCAAACAAAACAATACTGATAGATGCGCACTTTCAGCCGGCCGGCACGAGAGTGAATTATTAGACAAGTGAATAGCGCACGGTAATTTCCCTAATGCGCGGTAATTCCCCTAATCAGTTCTCAAAGCGAGTGCCTACGCATATGTATTATTTGCGGGAATCCCCGAAAAAACTTAAATAACTAACGATGACGTAATCATCATCTAGACCCCCCCACCCCCCATGTCATCCAAAATAAGCAAAACAGAGACCCCCCACCCCCCCTTGGTGCTTACGTAATACTTGAACGGCCCCTATAGAGTTTAAAAAGTTGCGGTAAAGCTATCCAACGTAACGTCTATCTATACTCTATTATACTCCATAATCTTGATTGTATATTATGCAAAATTATGAAGCTAAAATAAATTTTTATGTTTGGTAGAATGTTTGTTAAATTGTATAACGTTACGTGTGTAATTGTTATTGTAGTTTGACCTAAATATAACGTGAAAACCATTCCATATCTATTTGAGGTCAAGGGCTAGTAAAATATGCCTCTATATCACGTATAAGCAGTAATATCCCTAATAGCTAAAACGTCTATACAATTACTGTATCATATTTATAGAATATACTTATTTAAGTACAAACCTACGTATAGCAAAACCATTTCCTAATAGCAATAACTAATCAATTATAATCCAAGACTGTCGCAAAATGGAGTCCCATTAAGCGTAATAGCCGCGAATTCTTCGTCGTTTTCTTGAGCGTAAGCCGCGAGAGGGCGCTCTCAGATGCCGGTACTACTAGCAGCTTTTACGGTGGAAATATGAGTAAATAGTTACGAGTGCGTGGGTGTGTATGTGAAATGACTTACAGAATTTGCTTTTCTCGGCATTTCCAAGGTTTATAGCGACGATGGCGGTCAGCACGGAGAGAAAGGCGCGCGCCCACATGGCCGCGAGGCGAGCTCGCGGTAGCCCGGCGCGGCGCGGACTGCTTGAATTTCAAACGCACCGTATCGATTTTGCGCGCGCTTTTTCGCGCCTGCGTTCGACGCCATGGGGTTGCTAGGATAAAATTAAAAACATGTCGTAATAAAAATTTTGGAAAACATTGTCCGAAACATCCGATTGTTTATAAATTCATAAACGTCCGTGTGTAATGAGTAATGGTTGGAAGGGAAGATTTTAAGGAAAGCTTCTGAATATTGTAGTATGTTTTTGGTTAAGTTTCAGGGTGTAGTGTATTTGCAAGTTTTTATAAGAAATTAATTCTAATATACCTTAAAGCAAACGCACATGTTACTTTTTAACAGTGGGAACATTAAATCAAAACAATTTGTTGCCTCTTTCTTAACAGTATCTATATATATAAAACTCAAAGGTGACTGATATAGTGATCTATCAACGCACAGCCCAAACCACTGGACGTATCGGTAGTATATAGGTAGGTAGATGTAAGGACGTAGGCATCCACTAAGAAAGGATTTCCCGAAATTCTTGCGGGAACGGGGAAAAACGGGGATGCACGTACAAAGTCGTGGGCGGAAGCTAGTTAAAGAATATAATATTTTTTATTCAATGTTCTAGGATAACTGCTTGTGCTTTTTAAATTATTTTTTATCGAACAGTTGTAGTAATGTATAAGTATGTCAATGGTAATCCTAATAATCTGATAAACAAAAGAAAAGCGGTCAATACAAGCATTATATTAATGTAGAGCCCTTATAATCTTAATTCATCTAAATCCCGTTTAAAAAACTTTTTGAGTCAAATTAGTTTTCTTTTATTTCTTGGGTATTCATTTTAGATTCTAATATATGATAAATTACAAACAGATATACATATTATTAAATGAATCATAAGCTTAAAAATATTGGACCATACCTACGTCAATAACTAAACACAACCCAAATAACCGACGATAATATAATCGATCTCTATAAACAAAAACCCATCTCCATTCTAAAACGAACCACAAATAAAAACTGCCTTCTTTCCTCAGTTTAAATATGCATAAACCTACGCTTTCATCAAAAAGATTTTACATTACTTAAATAGAGTTGAAAAGATGTTTAATATACCTACACGAATTTCCCTAAAACAACATTCTAAAAGGAGTTGCTTATTAATAATTCAAGAGATACGGAGGTATGCCTTCTGGCAACATCGTCCCCATTCTTCGGTAGCCTAGCAAAAATCCTACAACTATTAATTACTCCATTGTATTCTATATCTTATAGCCGAGCTTTAAAGTGCACATTTGCTTGAATGCAACTCAAATTCATCCTTTAGTGTAGAGACAGTACACGGCACGCCGCAGGCTACTAATAGTACGAGCTATCTTAAGGTGATGAATTAATTTTTCTAACATTTACGGCCCTTTTTAAACCTTCGTAATTTTTATATTATTAAAGTTGTCGTGATGAAAATTCTTGACAAGAAAGTTCAATAGTAACACAATACGTCTACCGTTTTAGAAACATGATTCCATGATATTTTCTCGATAGAAAAAAAATACAAAGTTCTCATTGTTATTTTTTTTAAATCTCTGGCATCTTCAAAATAATAAACGTAAAGTTACGACTTTTTGGATATTAACTATAAAATATACAACCTATACGTCTACCGAGTTAGAATTTTGAAATATGCAATGGTTTTGAAATAAACAAGAAATACTTGAAATTAGCGCGCGACCAGCCAATCTAGCGAGAGCCGTCCTGTACCTTCCTACCCCGATCGCTGCACGAGTCATTCCCGCTACGGCCGTCACACGGGGAACTTGTGTCGCTTGTCATCGAGTCGCGCAAGGGTGACAACACGATAAGACAAAATGGGACAATAAAGAAAATAAGAAGAAGAAACATAAAGGTTGGAGGAAAAAGAATGCTTACAATTGGAACAAATTAATGAGGTAAGTTGGTTTTATTTTAAATTTGATGATATTTGTATTATAGACGATGTTTGATATTATGTACCCCTGTTTTAAGTACATAATGAATGTGTAAGATTTTTTCATTTATAGCATAGATAATCTTTTCAGAAATCCGGAATCCAGAAGGAAAATAAACCCACTGATTGTACACAATGTGCACCCACTCCTTCATAAGT
The DNA here is from genome assembly GCA_907164665.1 of Colias nastes. Classification (NCBI taxonomy): domain Eukaryota; kingdom Metazoa; phylum Arthropoda; class Insecta; order Lepidoptera; family Pieridae; genus Colias; species Colias nastes. The sequence goes on along the minus strand of CAJQZM010031507.1, from coordinate 1,010 downwards.
ATCTTCATTCAGTCAAAAATTTATGTTATCAACGCTCTACTGGTTTTATCGCATTATTCCATTTTTAGCAAAAAGCAAAAAAGTGCAAAGAAATAAAAAATCATGGTGGACTTAGTGGAAGTATGGTGGACGTAATATGGAACAGGAGCTCATTGGAGTAGTATTATATTAAAAAAAATACGAAAAAATTTCACGAATAACATTTCTTAGTAGGTGGCAGATACGTATGTTGTATAAAGAATTTGATGTTGATATTTATTTCATTTATACTTACTACATCTGCGCGGGAAATTGCTTAGTCCTAAAACAGATTTATATTCATATTTACATAGTAATGTGAAAGTTTTCATTTCGAAAAGTTTTGTGTATATTAAATTGAGTTCCTGGGTGATCTGGAAACACAATTGGGCCCGGAAGATGGCGCTGCAGTCACTCCTCCTAATCACATGAACCGATTTGGATGAATATTTGTGTGCACATTTCATGTTGTGGGATGATTGGTTGATTCGTTTTCACATTAGCTAATATAATGTATTTTTGTTGTTAGAAAGTAAACTTAATTTAATGTTTATAATACATTATTATTGGTAGAAATAAGCCAGTGTTCGACTCACATTGATGTACCTGCCTACCTACCCTACCAGGGCCTAACTTTGTTCTGGCTATTTTATTCTGATTATTTGTAATGAATAATTACAATTATAATAGAGTACAAAAAATAAATACTTGCGTGAATATATTTTGTGTTTTTTTAAAAACATTTTTTTTATTAAAAAAAATATCATTCCGACCGCGGCTTTGCCCGCGTGGAATTAGGTTATATCGTGAATCCTGTTTTATCCCACAGAAGTGTTCAGTCCGGATAAAAAGTATCCTATGTGTAAATCCAGGCAATTAGCTATATTTCATCAAAATTGGTAATGTAGTCTTGGACGTGATTGAGTAACAACTAACAAACAAAATATATACAAATAAACATCCAAAGTTTCGCATCAGTTTTACTGTATTAG
>CAJQZM010031506.1:1071-36275 GCA_907164665.1 Colias nastes | reverse complement strand
TACCCAACACCGTCAACATATAATTTCAGAAAAATGACATGCCCGGCGAAAAAATCGGACTTTCCACGTTCCGAAACGCCAAACGGGAGGCCGAAGCCTCCCGTTCATTCAAAGCACTGACTGGATGACTTTTTTCAGGTTTTCCCTTCGACGTTCTCATAAACACGAAACCATTCCACGAAACGTTTCACGCCTTCTTCCAGCGTAACCACAGGCCGCCAGCCAGTCAGGGCTGTCATCTCTTCATGTGATGACCAGGTGGCCTCGACATCCGAGAGCGGTCTGCGCTTTGCTTCGATCACTGCCTTGCGGCCGAGTTCCTGTTCGAGCAAGGCGACGAGGTGACTGACCGCTGTCGGGGAATCACTTCCCAGATTCAGGACACGGGATACGCCTTTCTCAGGCTCATTATCCAAAGCCGCCAGAACACCGGAAACGATATCATCGATATAGGTGAAATCGCGTGCCAGTCCTTCACCCTCATACAGGGTAAGCGCCTTCCCCTGCGTGATGGCATGAGCGAACTTGTAATAGGCCATATCCGGCCGACCCCATGGGCCGTAAGCCGTAAAAAAGCGCAGACCGGTCTGACGCAATCCGTAAAGATGGGCATAGGCATGAGCCGTCAGCTCACCCGCCCGCTTGGTCACGGCATAAAAGGAACCGGGACGATCGACAGCATCGCTCTCGCGGAAGGGCATGGCCTCGTTCAATCCGTAAACGGATGAGGACGATGCATAAACGATATGCTGCAGATGCGAGAGATGACGCGCCGCCTCAAGCAGCACCACATGACCCATCATATTGGCTGTTACGTAAGCACAGGGATCGGACAGCGAATAACGCACACCTGCCTGTGCAGCGAGATGCACGATATGCGTGACATCGGGATGCTCGCCCAGAATGGCCTCGACATCCTCACGACGGCTCAGGTCGCCCTGACGGAAAACGAAGCCAGGCTTCGCGGCAAGCTGGGCCAGCCGATCCTGCTTGAGCTGAACACTATAATAGTCATTCAGGGAGTCGAAGCCGATCACCTCATGACCCTGGCTCAATAACTGTGCGGCAACATGATAGCCGACAAAGCCTGCGGCCCCGGTCAGGAAAATCTTCATCGCGATCAGTGAGCCGTGCTCAGGGCTTTGGACGATACGAGATCACCCACGACGATATTGTTCTTCTCCATGGTCCCGGCAGCGACTTCCAGTACGGCGGCGGAATCGCCCTGTCCGGTCAAACGGCGCTCGCTATAAGGCACCGTCTTTTCTGCAATGGCCTGAATATGTCCGTCCGCCCCGATGAACACGATATCGAGCGATGCCGGGGTGTTACGCATCCACATGGCTGCGGCTTCAGGCGGATTGAACAGAAAGAGCATTCCCGTCCCGTCAGGGATTGTCTGGTGCGTCGATTCACCAGTTTCCTTTTCCTTTTCGGTCCGGGCGATCTCGACTGTGAAGTCATGGCGCATGCCATGACGGTCAGTAATCGTAAGGGGCGCTTTTTCGAGCGCCTTCCCGGCTTCGCCCTGCGCGGCGGCCGTCGAAGATCCCGCTGCAGCAAACGCCGGAACGGCCGGGGCCATAAGGGTCAGACCCGTCAGAAGCAGACTGCTTCGCCAAATCCTGTTCATGTCTGCTCTCCCGGCTTTCAGGTCAGATAAGGATTATTCTGCCGTTCCTCGCCGATCATTGTCGGCAGGCCATGCCCCGGCAGAACAACGAAATCGTCAGGCAGGGAAAGCAGCGTGCGCTTGATCCCCGCAATCAGACTGTCATGGTCGCCATAGGCGAAATCGGATCGGCCAACAACACCGCGAAACAGCGTATCGCCCACAATAGCCAGTTTATTGGCCCGACTTATATAGACGACATGACCGGGTGTATGACCGGGACAATGCGCCACCTCGAAGCTGATTTCCGGCAGGTCGATCACCTCACCATCGACAACGAAGCGATCGGGATGGGCATTATGCAGATCGAACAGGCCGAATGCCTGAGCCTGATCCTCGACCGTCTCAAGCAGGAAGGCGTCACGTTTGTCGGGACCTATCATCGCAACAGGTGTGACTTGCCGCCTGGCAAGCCCCTCCCGCAGGGCATCGGCACCACCGACATGATCGAAATGACCATGAGTCAGCAAAATAGCATCGACAGTCATGCCTTCGAGAAGACGCAGAAGCTCGGGCGCATCGCCACCCGGATCGACCACGACGGCCCTGCCCGTCTCCGGGTTTTCGAGCACGGTGCAGTTCTGACGTAACGGAGTGACCTTGACAGTGCGGGCACGCAAATCCGGCTTCTCCTTATTCGATACAAATAACAGCACAGGAAAGAACAGCCCCTCCCGGCGGATATCCCGATGCTGTGCAGAAAGCGCGCAACATCCAGTCAGGCCGCGATACCGCGCAGACGCCCCCCGTTCAAGCGATGATGCGACAACGCAGGATTGACCGGACGATTTGCCCGGACCAGAGTTCGGGCCATCCGCTGCAACCCGACCTGCACGGAATTACAAGGTTTTCAGGAGACGACCATGAGCCGAATTATCCGCACAGAACCCAATCCCGTCATGTCGAAGGCCGTCGAATATCACGGCTTCGTTTTCACGCAGGGTGTTGTCGCTCGCAATCTCGACGCCGATTTCGATGCGCAGACCGCCGATGTCCTGGAACAGCTCGATATTCTGCTCGAGCAGCATGGCACTGATAATACGCGTATTCTTCAGGCACAGATCTGGCTGAAGGACATCAATGACCGCGATGCGCTGAACAAGCAGTGGACCGCCTGGCTGCCGAAAGAATCGGCACCGGCGCGCGCCTGTGTTCAGGCAGTTCTGGCCGACCCGCGCATGCTCGTTGAGATCATGCTGATCACAACAAAGTAAGTCCCTCTTGAATTTTCTCCGGGCGAACACAAATTTTCCCGGAGAAAGTTCATAAATTCGCCATGAGTCCGCTTTACACGGGTTGCCAATCCAAGGTGAACATAGTTACCTAGATGCAACACACAACAGGCGGATATCGAATCAATGAACGTGGGACAGAAAAGTTGCCTCAAACTTCTCCGCAGGCCGTTTTTTTCGTCTCTGACCGTTCTGTCCGTTCTGGTTGGGTCGGCAGTTCTGGCCCCAAAGGCTGAAGCCCGCCAGAAGGCTGCACACAAGTCTGTCATGCACAGCGCACATGTCAGCCACCATGTTGCGAACCACCGCAGCGCCATTCATCAGACGCGCTTCACTGCACGCCATCATCGCTCCGGCGGTCATGTGATCCAGTGTGTTGCCTATGCCAAGGCAGCTTCCGACGTTGTGCTGAGCGGCAATGCGCGCGACTGGTGGGAGAACTCCCGCGGCGTTTACGCCCGCGGCTCCGCTCCCGAGCCTGGCTCCGTTCTGAATTTCCGTGCAATCCGTCGCATGCCCTACGGACATGTCGCCGTCGTGCGCGCGATCGAAGACAACCGTACGATCGTGATCGACCAGTCTCACTGGGCGCAGAACGGCGTGGCAAAGAACGTACGCGTCATCGATGTTTCCCCCAATAACGACTGGTCTGCCGTGCGCGTTGCGCTCAACAGCAATTCCGGCACCTATGGCAGCATCTATCCGACCTACGGATTTATCTACGGCCGCCCGGATGACGGCGTGATGATGGCAAACAATACGCCTGCGCCAGCGCATCGTTCCACAAAGTCTCGCACGGTCGAAACGGCGAGCTTTGCCGCCCTGCAGCACCCGATGAACTCGACCGAAGTTGCTGAAGCACCGGAAGATGCTTTCAGCCTCGAAGGACCCAGCCGTAACCTTCGTTAAGGCGCATCATCCGCCACATTGTTGAGTGTTGTTGAAGGCGATCCGCAAACGGGTCGCCTTTTTTCTTGCCAGGCACACTGGGCCGATCAGGCATCGTGCCGGGTAGAGGCCCAGCCTCGGGTGATTACAGCCTCGGGTGATTTATGTCAGGGGCGCGCGGCGCGATGGTAAGGGTGGCCTGCGCTGATCGCGCGTGCGCGATAGATCTGCTCTGCCAGAAGCAGACGAACGATCATATGCGGCCAGGTCATACGACCGAATGAAATCAGCGCATCGGCACGGTCGATGACGCTGGCCTCCAACCCTTCAGCGCCCCCGATGACGAAAGAGACCTGCTTGCCCGTGGCGAGCCAGGTTTCGAGCATCGTGGAGAATTGCTGCGAATCGGGAGACGTCCCACCTTCATCGAGCGCGATCATGATCGTGCCCTCAGGACAGGCGGACAGAATGGCCGACGCATCCTTGCGTCGTATTTCCTGGGCGCTACCACGGGATTCGGCAATCTCGACCAGATCGATCTTCGGGCGGGTGCGTTCGACATAACGGTCGAACAGCTCCCGCTCGGGCCCTCTCTTGAGTCGACCGACAGCGATGATCCTGATCATGGGTGATCAGAGATCCGTCGTATCCGCTTCATCACTCGCCGTATCGTCGAGATCCTTGCCCCACATGCGTTCGAGCGCATACAGCGCACGGCTTTCCGGCTTGAACAGGTGAACCACGATGTCGCCGGTATCCAGCAGCACCCAGTCGGTCCCGTTGGCGCCTTCGATCGTAATACGCTTGATGCCGATTTCGTTCAGCTTGTCTTCGATATGCGAAGCCATGGCAGCAATCTGCCTGTCGGCAATACCGGTCGCGACCACCATATGATCGGCAAAGCTGGCACGTCCACGCAGATCGAGCGTGACGATATCTTCCGCCTTGTCTTCATCGAGACTTGTCGTGATGAGCGCCAGCGCCTTTTCAACCAGTTCGGGCTCGGCACCGGTACGGGGTGCTGCGCTACGTGTCTTGCGCGGGCCTGCTGCGGCCGCTTTCTTGCGGGGCGTGCCGGCGGTTTTCAGGGTTGCGGCGCCCTCGCCCGTGGCGGGGTTGGGCTTGGTCTCACCAGCTGACGCGCGGCTGCGACGGGCTGGGGTGGTCGTCTCGTCGGACGGTTTTCTGGCGATGGCTCGACACTCCGGTCAAAACATTAGAGAGAGAGCGAGGCGGGATATTTGCCGGAATCCCTCAACGCTGTCGCTGATATACCGTTTTGCGGCGCCGGAAGAAAAGCCCAGACACCACCTTTCGAGCGAGACATGACCGGTCCCTGTCGCGATGGAACGCGCATATGGCTGAGCGCATGGGTAGCCTGACCCGATAAAGCGGTTCGATTACTGCCCGGTCGGGGTACCACAGCCATGGGCACATGCAGAGCGAGATCGCGCCAGCGCCGCCATTTTGTAAGCGAGGCAAGGCTGTCTGCCCCCATCAACCACACGAAACGCGCCTGGGGAAAACGCAGACGGAGCAGTTCGATCGTCTCGACCGTATAGCGTTTGTTCAGCCGCGCCTCGATATCCGTAGCGATAATACGTCGCCCATCGGCCAGAGCTCTGGCCGAATCGAGTCGGCTCTCGAACGGGGCCATGCCCTTACGGGGTTTGAGCGGATTCCCCGGCGATACCATGAGCCAGACCTGGTCGAGCCTCAGATGCGTCAGGGCATAGCGCGCCAGTTGCAGGTGACCTGCATGGGCAGGATTGAAAGACCCCCCAAGCAGGCCGATGGAAATTGCACGGTTGTCGCCGTATTTCGGTATCTGCGGCACGTCAGGGGCGTGTTTGACCGGTGCCGCGCACTTCATACCGGAAGGTTGTGAGCTGCTCGAGGCCGACAGGGCCACGAGCATGAATCTTGCCCGTGGCAATACCGATCTCGGCCCCGAACCCGAACTCTCCGCCATCGCAGAACTGGGTCGAGGCGTTCCACATCACCACAGCACTATCCGTACCGTTGAGGAATGTTTCGGCGATCTCCGCATTTCCGGTGATGATCGCCTCGGTATGACCGCTACCGTAGCGTGCGATATGGGCGAGCGCCTCCTGCACGGTATCGACAACGGCAACGGAAAGGCGGGCATCGAGCCATTCGGTCGCAAAATCGTCCGATGTCGCCGGTTCAAGGTCGTGCACGATCCGGCGTGCGGTTTCATCGCCCAGAACGGCACAGCCCAGTGCATGAAGATCCTGCACCAGCAGGGGCAGGAGCGTCTCGGCAATGGCGCGATCGATCAGCAGGGTTTCGGTCGCACCGCAGATTCCGGTACGGCGCATTTTTGCATTCGCCAATATGTCGCGCGCCATCGCGAAATCGGCATCCTTGTGGATATAGGTATGGCAAAGCCCGTCAGCATGGGCCAGCACGGGCACGCGGGCCTCACGCTGCACGCGCTCGACAAGCGACTTTCCGCCACGTGGAATGATCATGTCGATCTCACCGGCGGCTGTCAGCATCGACGCCACATGAGCCCTGTCGGCATCGGGGACGATCTGCACGCAATCGCGCGGAAGACCGGCCTTCTCCAGACCGTCCTGAATGCAGGACTGGATACAGCGCGCCGAGTGCAGGCTCTCGGAACCGCCGCGCAGAATCACGGCATTGCCGGATTTGATGCATAAGCCCGCCGCATCCGCCCCGACATTGGGGCGGCTTTCGTAAATCATGCCGATAACACCGAGCGGTGTGGCCACGCGCCGGATATCGAGACCGTTGGGTCGTGTCCATTCCGACAGTACCCTGCCGACCGGATCGGGCAGAAGCGCGATGGATTCGAGTCCCTTGGCCATGGCTTCGATGCGTGCGGGTGTCAGTGTCAGGCGATCGATAAAGGCCGCACTGGCCTTCGATGCCGCTACATCGCGCGCATTCGCCACAAGAATATCGGCCGCATGCGCGCGCAGGGCGAGAGCAGCTGCACGCAGAGCCTCGTTACGCTGGCTCTCTGGAGAGATGGCAAGAACGCGGGCCGCCGCGCGTGCTGGTCCGGTCAGGGCCTTGAAATCGGACACGGTCGTAGCAGCTTCCATCATGCATTCTCCTGTCTGCCTTGCGGCATCTGGCCCGATCGGACCCAAGGCCGGCAAAGGGCGATCAGCTATGTATCATTCCTGCGCTGCTTGAAAAGATCGCCCCAGGGCGAGGCTCGCAGCAACATTACGTGCGCAACGCCTCAGCGCTCTCTCGGCTTCAGCAAATGCCTCTTCCAGCGTACAGGGTCGATCGAGGCAGCTGAAAACCGCATCGAACCCGGTTGTAAAGAGATGCTCATGGCCTGCGCCCAATGTCCCGGCAAAGGCGATGACAGGCTTTCCCGCCGCTTTTGCCAGACTGGCAATCGCCTGAGGGGCCTTGCCCTGCACGGTCTGGCCATCCAGACGTCCCTCGCCCGTAATCACCAGGTCCATATCGTTCACGATACTTTGCAGGCCGAGCAGCCTCGCAACGGTTTCAGCGCCCGGAACGAGCGTTGCGTTACATAAGCCGACCAGCCCCAGAGCCGCACCGCCTGCCGCCCCCATACCGTCGCGCTGAGCCACATCCTGTCCGCTACGCATGGCGATCAGGCTTGCAAGGCGTGCCAGAGAGGCTTCCAGAATCGGAATCATGGCCGGTGTCGCACCCTTCTGCGGCCCGAAGACCGCCACAGCGCCTGTTTCGCCCAGCAGGGGAGCCGTAACGTCGCACAGGATGTCGATCTGGCTTTCCTTCAGCCTCGGATCGAGCCGATCGTCATCGAGGGTGAAAACCGATCCAAGCGGGCCGCCGCCTTGTGCGATTTCGTTCCCGCGCAGATCGCGCAGGGAGACGCCAAGCGCCTGAAGAAGTCCTGCCCCGCCATCGCAGGTCGCACTCCCCCCGAGAGCCAGAACCAGATGCCTGCACCCCCTGTCGAGCGCAGCACGCATCAGTTCGCCCACCCCGTAGGTGGTGGTGAAAAGAGGAGAGCGGGATTCGGGAGGAACCTGAGCCAGCCCGGCAGCCTCGGCCAGCTCGATAAGCGCCGTACGTCCCTGATCGAGCACGGCGAACCGGGCTTCGACAGGAACACCGAGCGGCCCGCAGACCGTCCGGGTCTCGATCTGTCCATTCAGCGTGCGTGCCATGATGGCAGCCGTGCCCTCGCCACCATCCGCCATGGGAAAGGCGTGATAGCGGGCATTGGGCCAGATTTCGGAAAATCCGTCTGTGATCGCCTGAACCACGGCCTCGGCGGTCAGGCTCTCCTTGAAGGAATCACAGGCAACGAGAATATCCATGAGCGCCTCCGGAATGACGCGCCATCATTGCCCGAGTGTCAGGCCGGTCAAGCCCCGGCCTGCACGTCAATCAGCGATACCCGGCCTCAGACGTTGAAGCGGAACAGCAGAACATCGCCGTCCTGCACCACATATTCCTTGCCTTCGATACGCAGCTTGCCCGCTTCCTTGGCACCCGACTCACCACCACAGGCAATATAATCGTCATAAGCCACGGTTTCGCAGGCAATGAAGCCGCGCTCGAAATCATTATGGATGACCGCCGCCGCCTGAGGTGCCTTGGTGCCCTTGGTGATGGTCCAGGCGCGCGTTTCTTTCGGACCGACCGTGAAATAGGTGCTCAGGCCCAGCAGCCCGTAGCCCGCAGCGATCACACGATCCAGACCCGAGTTGTTCAGACCCAGCCCTTCCAGGAATTCGGCGCGCTCTTCCTGTGGCAGCTGGCTGACTTCGGCTTCGATAGCTGCCGAAACGACCACAACGGCAGCACCTTCTGCCTCGGCACGCTTGCGTACGGCCTCGGAATGGCTGTTGCCGGTCGCTGCCGAGCCTTCTTCCACGTTGCAGACGTACAGCACCGGCTTGGTGGTCATGAGCTGCAGACGGCGTGCGGTTTCTTCCTCACCCTTGGGCACGGCCGTACGGGCAGGCTTGCCTTCACGCAATGCAGCAATAATGGGATCCATGATCGCAAGCTGCTGCTGGGCCTCGCGGTCGTTGCCGCGTGCGCGCTTCTGGAGCGAGACCTGACGCTTCTCGAGCGAATCCAGATCGGCCAGCATCAGTTCGGTTTCGATGATCTCGGCATCGCGCACCGGGTCCACACCGCCCTCGACATGGGTGATGTCGTCATCCTCGAAGCAACGCAGCACATGGATGATGGCATCCACCTCGCGAATATTGGCAAGGAACTGGTTGCCCAGACCTTCACCACGCGAAGCACCGCGCACGAGCCCGGCGATATCGACGAATTCGAGACTGGTCGGCAGGATTTTCTGCGACTTGCCGATACGTGCCAGATTCTCGAGACGCGGATCGGGCACGGCCACGCGACCCACATTGGGCTCGATGGTGCAGAAGGGATAATTCGCTGCCTGCGCCGCTGCCGTTTCGGTCAGCGCGTTGAACAGGGTGGATTTGCCCACATTGGGAAGCCCCACGATGCCACAATTGAAGCCCATCAGCGTTTCTCCCCGCACAACATGGCGATTTTTGTCATTGTCGCTTCCGGCTCCCCTTTGGCCAGCAGGGGCGACGCCGCAGCCACGGCATCGAGAAGCGCTTCGAGTTCGGTCTGTTCGGCCTTGGCGAAATCGCCCAGCACATGGCCCGTCACACGGTCTTTATGACCCGGATGCCCTATGCCCAGTCGCACGCGCTGATAATTCTGATCGCCCAGCATACGGTCCATGGAGCGCAGACCATTATGGCCCGCAGCACCGCCACCGCGCTTGACCCTCACCTTGCAGAACGCAAGATCGAGCTCGTCATGAAACGCCGTGATATCGGAAACCGGAATCTTGAAGAACCGCGCAGCCTGCTGCACGCTCTCGCCAGACAGATTCATATAGGTCATGGGCTTGAGCAGAAGAACTTTCTGTCCCTCGATGCTGCCCTCGGCCGTCTCTCCCTTGAAGCGCGAACGCCAGGGAGAAAACCGGTAGTATTCGGCAATACGCTCGACAGCCATGAAGCCAATATTATGGCGCTGCCTGCGCATGCCGGGCTCGGGATTACCGAGCCCGGTCCAGAGTAGCATTGCGGCCACCCGGTACGGTCTTACTTCTTCTTCGCGGGAGCGGCGGCGGCTTCGGCAGCAGCCTTCGCAGCGGCTTCAGCTTCCATTTCGGCATCGACCGTCGGCGGAGCGATGGTAGCGATGACGAAGTTCGGCAGCTGCAGAACCGGCGTTACGTTCTCGGTGCCGGTCAGGTCGTCCCAACGCACGTTGTCGTGGATGTCGAGGTTGCTCAGATCGACCGTAAAGCTGGCCGGGATGTTGTCCACGTCAGCCATGACGTCCACCGTGTGACGGACCAGGTTCAGCACGCCACCGCGCTTGATGCCAGGAGCCTTGTCTTCGCCGGTCACGTGGATGGCAACGGTCACATGGACCTTCTCGCCAGGAGCCAGACGCTGGAAATCGACATGGATCGGCGCGTCGGTCACGGGGTGAAGCTGCACTTCACGCATCAGGGCGCGCACGGTGCCGCTTTCGAGAGCCAGTTCGTACAGGCGCGAACGCCAGCCGCCACGGACCATTTCCTTGTGGATGATGCGCGGATCGATCTGGATCAGCGAAGGCTCCTGCTTGCCACCATACACAACACCCGGCACCAGACCGGCACGTCTCGTTGCGCGCGCTGCCCCCTTACCAGCCTTCGCGCGCGTAGAGACTTCGAGGGACGTCATATTTGTCACGGTATTCTCCCAAATTCATTGCACTCACGGCCTCCAGGGGTGCCTGAGTGAAGGCGCGCCTTAGCGGAAACGGGGGGGTAAAGCAATGATCTTCGGGAGTCGGCGGGTAATTTGCGCCTTGTATGTGCCCCTGCGAGCGCCTGTTTCACGGCTCTGCCCTGAAACCCGCAGAGCGGCATAGCCCCTCCGATCCCGAATGATCGAAATGGAATCCGAGAGGCCTGTTTCTTCTGGATGCGCAGGGTAAAGCCCCGCGTTTTTACTCGTAAGCCGTCAGCACCCAGCCATTTTCCGTTGGGTCGCAATAAAGCGGTACGGCATTGGCAAGGCGGACATTGATGGGAAGGCTCATGGCTGCACGCAGGGCACGGAAAAGCGCCCCATGCGCAACGATCATGGGAATGCCTTCATGCTCCAGCGCACGGTTGACGGCATTGGCCGCGCGGTTCTTGAGGCCATCGAAAGTCTCGCACCCTTCAGGGGTGAACTTCCCGTCGATCCAGGGGTCGTACCAGTCCCCCATGGGTTCGCCTTCCATCACGCCGAAACAGACTTCCTCCAGCTCGCGCTCGGTGCTGAGCGGAAGAGTAACGCCACTGGTATCGGCAATCGCCTTCTGAGCTGCCAGAGCGGTGTCATAGGCACGTACCAGCGGTGAAGAAACGATACGGGCAATCGGTTCTGCGCCATCACGCCAGTGACGGGAAAGGGAAGCACCTGCCTTCACTGCCTGTTCGCGCCCGGTGGCGTTCAGGGGGATATCCGTGCGTCCCTGTGAAAGGTTTTGGGCGTTCCAGTCGGTCTGACCGTGGCGCAGATACCAGAAGGGGCGACGAAGCAGCATGAAAACGTGTCCTTAATCGAAAAGCGAAGAGACAGAGCTTTCATCTGCCACAGCACTCATGGCACGCGCCAGAAGATTGGCGGTGCTGATCTGCCGGATATTGGGCGAGGCTTCCATGGCCTCTGTGGCCGGGATGCTATCGGTCAGGGTCAGCATGCGGATGGGCGAAGCAGAGATACGCTCCACAGCCTGTCCTGTCAGAACGCCATGGGTCACATAAGCTTCCACCCCTGCTGCTCCATGATTCATCAGGGCCTGCGCAGCATTGCACAGTGAGCCACCACTATCGACGATATCATCGACCAGAATACAGTAGCGCCCGCTTACATCGCCGATCACGTTCATGACCTCGGACACGCCCGCGCGCTCGCGGCGCTTGTCGATGATCGCCAGATCCGTGGTCAGACGCTGTGCGAGCTGACGCGCACGCACCACACCGCCCACGTCGGGGGAGACGATCATCAGATCCTCATTGGGGTGGCGGGCATTGATATCGCGCTTGAACAGCGGCGCGGCATAGAGATTATCGACCGGGATATCGAAAAATCCCTGAATCTGCATGGCGTGCAGATCCATGGTCAGAATACGGTTGGCGCCGGCCTCCACCAGAAGATTGGCGACAAGCTTTGCGCTGATCGGGGTGCGGGGGCCTGATTTGCGATCCTGTCTTGCATAGCCGAAATAAGGCATCACCGCCGTGACACGACGGGCCGATCCGCGACGCAGGGCGTCGAGCATGATCAGCAATTCCATCAGGTTATCGTTAGTCGGCGAGCAGGTGCTCTGGATCACGAACACGTCTTCGCCGCGCACATTTTCCTGAATCTCGACAAAGACCTCGGCATCGGCAAAGCGTCGTACAGACACCTTGCACAGAGGGAGACGCAATTCCTGGGCAACGGCACGCGCCAGTGGCAGGTTACTGTTACAGGCGACGATCTTCATCGGGAAACGACTCCGGTCCGGGGCGGCAGCAAACGCGGCCTTCTAACAACGCGAGGTCACGCTGTCATTAACTCATGAAGATGCCATCCGACCGGTAACGCGTTTTTTGCGGGCTTAGGGCCCACTCCGACCCAGGTGCTGGGTATCAGCTTTCGAAGCGCGTTCTGAAATCTTCATAGCCGTCGAATATGTAAACACCCATCTCCCTGCACTCTGGCCAGACCTGTTCGACCTCTTCAAGAACAGCCTCGGACGTCACGTAGAGCATAGGTTCGTCCCCGCCCCCGCCTGGATCGATAAGGGAAAGTCGAAGGGTCTCTATGAGGTACCACAGGGCACGGACCGTGCCTTCACGCCCAAGTGGCCGATCCCAGTCAAGAGCTTTGACCTGCCCGTTTACAACGGTAAAAAGAAACGTGTCGGTAGATGACGCGAAAGCAGAGCGACCATCAGGGTTGGTATAGGGTATCTGCTCACCCGTCTCGATACCACCATCCCCATCTTCCTCGACCCCCCATTCCTTGTAAAACGGATCGCCAATCCCCTTCAGCGCCGTGCGTACATCTTCGAGCGGGAAAGCTCCCATGCCTTCCTCGGCCTCAGGATCGAATTTATGAATGTAGATATTACGACTCATGATCTGCTTTCGCTCAGTAAGGGTATGCCGGACTGCCCATAAGACCATGGCAGAGCCATTATGTTATCTGCCAGAATATATACGCGAATACCGATAATATATTGCATAGGATCGCAAGCCCACACGGCATGATACAGAGATATCTGTATTTTATATTGAATTATCCTGGTCTCTTTGTCGTGATAACGCTCAGAGCGATTCTATTCGTATTTTAGCGTCACGACTATCAGTCATCCAAATCATGGTGCCTGCTCGCAATACGTGTGCTGTCTTGACCACGGGTAACGTTCTGCATGACAGATTAACGCTTCGGGGTAACGGTGATGGAGCGACGTGCCCCTTAATTTTTGAGAGGAACGGCGCGATGAACGCAACCGAGCGCGGCATCAGAGAACAATTCCCCCTTTGGGCGAAAGCCGATCTCGGGGGAGCCAGCCCCTCACCGGGTCACATTCAGGTTGTCGTTGGTTGCGGGACATCCGTGCATATTGCAGATTCGATTGCTGTTTTCCTGAATGCTCACGGCCATCAAAGCCGTGCCGTACCGGGCAATGAGTGGACGCGGCGGCCGCATGACTATGTCCCGGCTGGCGTGAATGTCGAGATCGTCGCGCTTTCGCGTAGCGGAGAATCGACCGAAACCGTGGCTGCCGCAAAGGCAAGCCAGTCCAACGGGCAGCATGTGACCGCCATTACCTGTGCGGACGGCAGCGCCCTTTGTCACCACGCCGATACCGTGGTGAGTGCGCAGACCCATCATGAGGAAGGGATCGTGATGACGGCGTCAGCCAGCCTGATGCTGCTTCTGGGCATGCGTTATGCGGGACTTACCGTAAGCCAGCCGACCATCGATGCCGCGCGCAGCCTGCTCGACCAGGCCGATCCTGCCCTCCCCGGCCTCATAGAAGGACGCTCGCATTTCGTGTTTCTGGGCGGTGGCGCCTTTTACGGTGTTGCCCGTGAAGGCGCTCTGAAAATGCAGGAAATGAGCCTCAGCCAGAGCGAGGCCCATCATCCGCTGGAATATCGACACGGCCCGATCAGTCTGATCGATGAGCGTTCGCTCGTGGTCATGATGTATCATCCCGATACGCTGGCGGAAGAGACCCTGCTGACGCAGGATCTGCTTTCCAAGGGCGCGCGGGTTCTGGGGCTTGGTGGGCCTGGTACAGTGTCCCTGCCCGTCGGGGGCGAGCCAGGCACGGGGCCGCTCGTCTGTCTGCCCGTACTTCAGCTCTTTGGCGAATATGTCGCGCGAAGCAAGAACCTCGACACGCTCGCCCCACGCCACCTGACCAAGGTCGTAACGATCGGCTGACACGCATGACGCGCTGTGGAAACGCATAGCGCGCCCTCCACAGGAAGGTTCTCCCGAACCGGACCTTCCTGTGGCAACAAACTCCCTGCAGGGAAACCTAGCCCGGCCTGCCTGTCGGCCTGTCTTGCGGAAGGCCTGCACTTTGTTCAGGCGGGAGGGGCTTGTGATTGCGCCCCGAATAATTGGTGATGATCTGATGCACGGCCCCCGCCGCCTCGGATGCGGCGGCCATGGCAACATCGCCCCATGCGCCATCGAGGGAATGGGCATCGATATCATGAAGCTGGGTTGCTGCCCCCGCTTCCTTGCCATCAGCCGCCACCGTACGCCAGACGATTTCGATATGCTGGACCGGATGACCCGTCATACCTGCCGGGCCGTCGCTGAGGGTAACGATGCCTTCCACGCTGTAATCGGCTGCTTTCGCGTCCGAATCGAGCTTGTCATGCCGATCCGGAAAGCTTGCGACGAAAGCACGCGCCAATGAAATATTACCATCGCCCGGCGCGCCATGAACGCCCTTGAAAAACACCTTCGCCGGTCGGCGTTTGAGACTATGGGGATCATCCTGCATCATGGCAGCCTGTATCCCGGTCAGGACCCCGCTGATCTGCGGAGCGGAAGAGGCAGCAAGCGATGCAAGCACATCTTTCTGTCCCTGAGCCCAGACAGAGGCCGGTATGGGCGCGGCATCCCAGTGACCGCGCGCCTCGCCCTTGGGGGTCATCACCTCATAATGCGGCGTCACCTGATCGCCCTGCATCGTTGCCGAAAGTCTGAGCCACCAGTCGCCCGCCTTTACCGGCTGCGCGCTGGCAGGCAGGGCCTGCTCCACAAGCTGGGCAGCAATGTCCTTCGCCCAAAGGGCGGATGCCGCATTGTCGAGCAGCGTTTCCGTAGGGGTCGGCACCGCCAGTCGCGGCGGTGGCGTGGTCAGGGCTAGGCGTCGGCCTTCAGGACCCGGATCGCCGAAAGGGTGCGGCATCTCCACGCACCCGGCAAGCAGCACGGTCACGGCAAACGACGTGACAGCCGATCTGATCGCACGCATCAGATGACGCTCCCTGCACGTATGGCGGAAATCTGATGACCTATGGCGCCGCCGCCTGCGAGCGTGCGTCGTCGATGGCTGAAAAACCGTGCGACATCGGGGCGTGTATCGAGACCGATGGTCGAAAGTCTGCACAGACCTGCACGACGCAACCTGTGCAGGCAGTAGCCGGGCAGATCGAACAGGAAATGACCCGACCGGGGGGGCAGGCATGAAAAACTGTCCGGCCTCCGGTGACGTATCGAGCACCTCTTCACGCATTGCCGCGCCGACTTCATAGCTGGGCTGGTGAATGCACGGCCCCAGACAGGCCGTGACCTCTCCTGCCCCGAGCGACGCCATGGCCGCAATCGTGGCTTCGAGCACGCCACCGACAGCACCGCGCCATCCGGCATGTGCGGCCCCGACAACAGCCCCATCGGTGCTGGCAAACAGCACAGGGCCGCAATCGGCCGTAATCACACCAAGAGCCAGATCGTCACGATTGGTGACCAATGCATCGGCTTTCGGACCGCGTCCTGTTGGCCAGACCGGGCTCTTGGACGTCAGCGTGACCACATCGGCAGAATGGGTTTGCGTCAGTCCCAGCAGAACGTCCGGACTCACGCCCAGAAACCCCGCCACACGTCCACGGTTCTGCGCAACGTTTTCTGCCGTGTCGGCCGAGGCAAGAGAGCAGTTGAGCGTGTTGTAAGGAGCCGACGAGACACCGCCGAGACGGGTGAAAAAACCGTGTCGGAGCATGGAGAGAGAATCGGCCTGAAGCATCCAGCCGCGCGGCGCACGATCAGCCATAAGCCTTTTCTCCGTCGATCGTATGAGGATGACGCATACCGAATGCCATGAGCCAGAGACCGGCAAGCGCCATGGGAATGCAGAGCACCTGTCCCATGGTCACACCGAAGGGCAGGAAACCGATAAAGGCATCCGGCTCGCGGAACAGCTCGCAGAAGCTGCGTGCAAGCGCATAGCCGAACAGGAACAACCCGGCGAGAAACCCGTAGCGCATGCGCACCCAGGGGCGGCTGGCCGCAACAAGCATGACTGTCAGAAGCAGGGCGCCCTCGGTCAGGGCTTCGTAGATCTGTGAAGGATGGCGCGCGATCGGCCCACCCGTCGGAAAGACCATGGCCCAGGGAAGCCAGTCCGGGGCGGGACGTCCCCAGAGCTCACCATTCACGAAATTCGCGCAGCGCCCGAGCCCGAGACCGAGCGGTACAACAACCGTGATACGGTCGGAAAAAGCCAGGAAATTGATCTTGTTGCGCCACGTGAAATAGGCCAGCGCCAGTATGACGCCAAGAGCCCCGCCATGAAACGACATTCCACCCTGCCAGACCTCAAGGATGGCAAGCGGATGAGTCAGATAGAAGCCGGGCTTGTAAAAGAGGATATAGCCGAGCCGCCCACCCAGCACGACGCCGAGCATGGCCCAGAAGGCGAAATCATCCACCTGCTCGCGTGTGGCGGCACGGGGTGCCAGTGCGCACAGACGCACGGCAATCTTCCAGCCGATCAGGATCGAGAGAATATAGGCAAGCGCATACCAGTGCACGGCCAGCGGCCCGAGACGAAAGGCGATCGGGTCGAATTGCGGCAGGATGATCGGATGGGCAGCCATGAGGGTCTTTACAGATAGGGGTCGGGCGTCGCGAGGAAGTCGCGCACATAGCGCGTGACGCCCTCTTCCAGCGTCGTGAAGGGGCGATCATACCCGGCCGCGCGCAGACGGGTCATATCGGCGCAGGTATAGGACTGGTACTGGCCGTGCAATGCTTCAGGCATATCGATGAACTCGATACGACGCGGCACATCCGCTGCATCGCAGACGGCATTGGCCAGATCGACATAGGTACGCGCCGTACCCGTGCCGCAATTGAACAACCCGCTGACACCGGGGTGGTCGTACAGCCAGAGCATGATATCGATCAGATCGCCCACCCAGATGAAGTCGCGCGCCTGCGCGCCATCGGCGAGATCGGCGCGGTCGGAGCGGAATAGTCTTGCGGGTGCGCCGCGCATGACCTCGTCATACTTGACCTTGACGACCGAGATCATGGATCCCTTGTGGTACTCGTTGGGTCCGTAGACATTGAAGAATTTGAGACCGGCCCACTGGCGCGGCATCAACGCCCCGGAGTCCAGACGTGCAAAAAGATGCTGGTCGAACACATGCTTGGACCAGCCATAAAGATTCATCGGCCTGAGCGTATCGAGCCGGTCGGGTGCGTCGGAAAACAGCTCCGGCCTGTCTGCGGCGCCATAAGTCGCTGCCGACGACGCATAGAAAAAGGGCACATCGCGCACAGCGCACCAGTCGAGCAGCGTTTCCGACAGGTCGACATTGCTGCGCCAGACCAGATCGCCATCGCGCGCAGTCGTGCTGCTGATGGCACCCATATGGAACACGGCCTCGATATCGGTCGCATTGGCCAGAAAGGAATCGAGTGCATCGGGATCGATCAGCCGATCGGGGGCATGTTTGGCGAGATTGCGCCATTTGCCCTGATCGCGCAGGCGGTCGACAACCGCGACAGCCTCACCGCGCGCCTTGAGCGCTGCAACCAGGCACGAACCAATAAATCCGGCGCCGCCGGTGACGATCATCATGGAACCTGTATAAGACGCCGCAACGCAACCTCCAAGCCACACCGGAAGGAGAAAAACGCGGCATCGGCATCCCGATCGGACCGTGCCGCGTTGCAGCCGGAAGATGTGAGAGTCAGTCTGGGCAGCACACGCCCCTCTGGCCGCACGGGGGCATCATCACCGCCCGGAACACAGACCGGGCGACAGGACAGCAAGGATAGCACCATGGCAGACCGGCCCCGTTTTTTCGATGATCTTGCAGGTGTCGCCGGAGGCGCCTTTTCGGCTCTGACAGGGCTGCGCGAGGAAATCCACGCGATGGTCCGCGCCCGTATCGACGAGGCCCTTTCGTCGCTCGATCTAGTGCGCCGTGACGAGCTGGACGTTGCGCGCGAACTCGCCACCCGCGCACGCATGGCACAGGAAGATGCCGATATACGCATCGCCCGCATGGAAGAGCGTCTGGCCGATCTGGAAAAGGCCGTAACCGCCCCCACACCCCACGCCTGACAAACGCGTATGCCAGCATCCTTGCAACGGAGGCCGGGCATACGTAACGTGACCTGATATGACGATTCGCAGGACCTGATTTTGCGGATTTTCATATCGTTGCAGACATCCTGATGCGCGTCGCGTCGCCTCGTCCCGCGCATCACCGGCCCAGGGAGTCCCGCATGCCTGCTCTATCCATCTCCTCCTCCTCGCATCAGGATACCAACCCGCTCGACGTCATGGAGCAGATCGTCTGCGGCCATGACTGGGCGTTCGACCGTCGCACCGATTCGGAAATGGCGGCCGAGGCACCGGGAAAATGGTGCGATTACGGGCTTTATTTTTCCTGGTCGCGTGAGATCGCTGCCATGAATTTTACCTGCACGTTCGACCTGCGGGCTCCTGCCAATCGACGCAAGGCGCTTTACGAACTCATCGCGCTGGCCAACGAACGCCTCTGGATCGGGCATTTCAGCCTCGATCTCGAAACGGGAACGCCTGTCTTCCGGCATTCCGTCCTGCTGCGTGGTGCCACGAGCCTTGCTGCAGAAAGCATGGAAGACATGATCGATATTGCCATTACGGAATGCGAGCGGTTCTACCCCGCCTTCCAGTTCACGCTCTGGAGCGGCAAATCCCCCGCAGAGGCTCTCGAAGCAGCCATGCTCGACTGTGCAGGTGAAGCATGAGCCTGCCTTCTCTTCTGCTTGTCGGATGCGGTAAAATGGGTGGAGCGTTGTGGCAGGGATGGCTGGAGCGGGGCCTCGCCCCTTCCGTCATTCTGGACAGACGCTGCGAGGCACCCCCTGCACCGCATCGCGTCGTGCGGCGACCGGAGGATATCCCCGCGGATTTCAAGCCGGATATCATCGTTCTGGCGGTCAAACCGGCAGGTATGGAAGAGGCCCTCTCCTCGCTCCATCCGTTCCTTGACGGGACCATTCTCATCTCGATGCTTGCTGCCCGCACGATCGACAGTCTGCGTGCAGCCTGTCACGAGGCCAGCACCAGAATCGTGCGCGCCATGCCCAATACGCCAGCGGCCATTGGCAAGGGCGTGACCGGCGTGTGCAGCCCGGATCTGGACGAGAAAGGGCGCAGTCTCTGCACGGCCCTGCTCTCTGCGGTGGGCGATGTCGCCTGGGTCGGGAATGAAGAACAGCTCGAAGCCCTGACCCCGATTTCAGGCTGCGGCCCCGCTTATGTTTTTCTTCTTGCAGAGCTACTGGAAAAGGAAGCCCTGCGCGTGGGTCTGCCTGCCGAAACAGCGCGGCTCATTGCACGAGGAACGGTATCGGGTGCCGGCGCACTTCTTGAAGCCTCGCCAGAAGAGAGCGAGACCTTGCGCAAGAATGTCACGAGCCCCAATGGCGTGACAGCCAAGGCACTCGAGGTTCTGATGGCTCCCGATGCCTGGCCTGCCGCAATGACCGAGGCAGTCGACAAGGCCATGGCACGCTCGCGTGAAATGGCCTCCTGAGCTTCGGAGCGCGCTCCGGCTCTGCGCCCTGAAACAGGCCAGACACTGCTTCAGGGTATAAAACACCGCCAGAACCCTGCTCTTTTGTCTGTCATTTGATTGTCACCATACGCCCATCGGGTATTATCGCTCTCAGAATGACAGGAACGGGCTTATGACGGATATCGACCGCGAAGAATTTGATCTGGCACTTCTGGATGCAGGCTTCTCCGCCGCTGCAGAAAAGGGCTGGCAGCGCTTCTCGCTTGTCGAGGCTGCACAGCGTGCCGGTCTGCCGATCGAGGAGGTAAGGGCGCGCTTTCCGTTCCGCCACAGCCTGCTGTTCCGTCTCGGTCGTCTTGCCGATGAATCGGCCTTCCGTGACGACGGGCTGAGCGGCACGGTACGCGAGCGTGTGTTCGATCTGTTCATGCGCCGCTTCGATGTGTTCCAGCAATATCGCGAAGGCATACGGGCTGTCCTGCAGGCCCTGCCGACCGAACCTGGTCTGGCTGTGCTGCTTGGCGCGGCCACACTCGACACAATGCGCTGGATGGCCGATGTGGCGGGTGTGGACTGCACCGGCCTCGGTGGCAAGATGCGCCTGAACGGCCTTGCAGGGGTCTGGGGCTTTGCCCTTCGCGCCTGGGAAAAAGACGAAAGCGCCGACCTTTCGCAGACAATGGCAGCCCTCGATCAGGCGCTGGACAAGGCAGAGCGCTTTGGCGTGCTCAAACCCTCGCCTGACCGTCTTGCTGAAGAAGCCGGACAGCGCAGCGGCATTGCAGATCACCCGCTCGAACTGGAAACATAAGAGCTTTACGTTCGCGAAGAGGCAGATTAAAAGCCCTTCAACGCGATGGGATGTAGCCAAGCGGTAAGGCAGCGGATTTTGATTCCGCCATTCGGAGGTTCGATCCCTCCCATCCCAGCCAGCGCTTTTTTCAGAAAATCGAATTCTTCACCCTGGCTGTAATCAGCCGCACGAACCCGTTTTCGGCATGTGCGTTTCCTCCGGTCTTCTGCGCTTGCCTCGCAGCCGTTCCAACGCGAAACGCCAGAGCTATCCTGCCTCTATCGGCCTCATCGGATATCGGCTCGACAGGAGCCTTCTGAAGTCTGTGCAGGCGGCTTGCCGGCTGGCGCGCGAAAATCTTACGTGGAAATTTCAGGCTCCAGAAACAGCTCACCATACGAGGTCGCGAGTGAAGGCTGCCAGATAAACAGGGCAAGACGCACGGAAACACGATAAGCAGAAGCGCAGAGCGCTCTGAACTATCGTATCTGGCAAGCATATTATCAGGAAAAGGTACCGGCGGGGCGATGGTGGGCACACAAGGGCTCGAACCTTGGACCCGCTGATTAAGAGTCAGCTGCTCTACCAACTGAGCTATGTGCCCATAGCCCCGCTCCGGTGAGAGGGCTTCTAACAAAGGGCGGAACAGGCAGCAAGAGGAAAAATGCACTATTCCGCATACGAAACCAACTTCAGCTCGACTCTGGTGAAAGCAGACGCATCAGGGCATCGAACTGATCGAGACTGCGGTAGTCCAGACGAAGCGACCCCCCCTTGCCATTGAACTCGATCTTGACCTTCAGACCCAGACGCGTTGCCAGATCGCGTTCCAGACGTACCAGCTCATTATCCCTCGGCGGCTTGGCTTCCGCCTGCTCGGCCTTAGGTGTCTGACGGGCCAAGGCTTCGGTCTGACGTACGTTGAGCCCGCGTGCGATCACGATATCTGCGGCAGCACAGGGATCGGGATGCGCCAACAGGGCTCGAGCGTGGCCTGCGCTCAGCAGCCCGTCACGCACTTTCTGGCGGACGGCTTCAGGCAGGTTGAGCAGACGCAGGATGTTGCCGATATGCGGACGGGATTTGCCAACCGCCCCGGCCAGTTCTTCCTGTGTCAGGGCGTAGTCCGTCAGCAGGCGTTGCAGGCCTTCTGCCTCTTCAATCGCGTTGAGGTCTGCACGTTGCAGGTTCTCTACCAGTGCCGCGGCCATGGCATCGGCATCGTCGAGCAGACGCACATGGACAGGGACTTCGTGCAGACCGGCACGCTGCGAGGCACGCCAGCGACGCTCACCCGCGATAATCTGGTAACGCCCTTTCTGCTCCGGATCCGGACGAACGAGAATGGGCTGCAGCACACCACGACTGCGTATCGAATCGGCCAGTTCGTTCAGGCGTCCCTCATCCATGTCCACACGAGGCTGGAAAGGGCCTGGTGCCAGCAGATCGACACCGAGCATGGACGGGTTTGGAGCCGCCTCATGTGCAGGTCCGGGAGTGCGTGGCAGGTCGATGGCCTGATCGCCAAGAAGGGCGGCAAGACCGCGTCCAAGACGGGGAGCCGGTTTCTTGCTCATGACTGAGCCCCTTTCTGGTTGGAAAGCCCCAGACGCTGGGCGATTTCCTGAGCGAGAGCCAGGTAGGCGGCAGCCCCGCTGCTGCGACGATCATACTCCAACACGGAGCAGCCATGGCTCTGTGCCTCGGAAATCTTGATATTGCGCGGAATCAGCGTTTCAAGCACCTGATCGCCGAAGAAGTTGCGTGCATCAGCCGCGACCAGCTCGGACAGGTTGTTGCGCCGGTCGTACATGGTGAGAATGATGCCTGCCACATGCAGATCGGCATTGAAGGCGCGACGCACGCGATCGACCGTACGCACGATCTGACTGATTCCCTCCAGCGCGAAAAATTCGCATTGCAGCGGGATCAGCACCGCATCCGAAGCAACCAGCGCGTTGAGCGTCAGCAGACCGAGGCTCGGCGGGCAGTCGATCAGAATGACGTCGTAGCGCCCTGAAAGAGCCTCCAGCGCCTCGCGTATGCGAAATTCGCGACGATCGCTTCCAATCAGCTCGATCTCTGCGCCAGCCAGATCGGTATTGGCCACGATGATATCGAGATTGGGTGTCTGGGTCGGACGCGGCAGCTTTTCGGGCGGCGCTTCCTGCATCAGGGCGGCATAGCTGCCGATCTGACGGGTGTTGTAATCGACACCCAACCCGGTCGAGGCATTGCCTTGCGGGTCGAGATCGACCAGCAGCACGCGTTGCGTACTTGCCAGCGCCGCTGCCAGATTGATCGCTGTTGTGGTCTTGCCCACACCCCCCTTCTGGTTGGTGACGGCGAGAATACGGGCCTTCTTGCCCGTGTCGTTATTCGACACGTTTGATATCGCTTATCTCGATGATGGCGCCGCCCGAAGCAGCGCGATTGTCCAGAATTCTGTGCTGCATGTGCCAGCACCGTTCGGCTTCGGTCAACTCGTCGGGGAGATTTTTCCCCTTCAAAAACAGCGCCTTCCCTTCAGGCAGAAGAAAAGGCGCGCTCCACTCCAGCAGCTGCGTCAATGAAGCCAGAGCCCTCGCCGTGACATAGGGCGCAGGGGCCAGCTCAGCCTGTTCGATACGCTTTGGCACGACGGTGGCCCTGACGCCGCAAGCACGCGCGGCTTCACGCAGAAAAGCGCATTTGCGCTGATCCGATTCGACCATGACCATTTCGGCATCGCAGGCGATACCGATCATCAGCGCTGGAAATCCACCCCCCGAGCCCAGATCGATCACGCGCGACCCCGGTACGATATAGGGAACGACCCTGAGTGAGTCGGCAATATGACGCTCCCACAGATGGGGCATGTCGCGTGGACTGACCAGATTGATCCGGGCATTCCATTTTTCCAGCAGTGACGCGAAGACCTCAAGCCGGTCGCGTGTTTCACGTGAAACCCCGTTCATGCAACGGCCCTCACATGCGCAAGGAGTGCAATCATGGCCGCAGGCGTGACACCGGGTACGCGCTGAGCTGCGGCAAAATTGGCCGGCCTTGCCAGAGACAGGCGTTCTTTCATTTCGCTGCTCAATCCTCCGATACGTCCGTAATTGAGATCGTCAGGCAGCGCGATCTGCGCTTCGTTTGCAAGCTGGCGGATCTCCCGCTCCTGACGCTGCAGATACCCGCCATATCGGGCTTCAGTCTCCACATGGCGACGCACACGCAAGGGTAGCGCACCGAACCATGGCGCGAGACGCATGGCCGATGCCTCATCGGCCTGACCCGACAGAACGTCCAGCAGCGAACGTCTGCGCCCATCCTGCGAGACCGCCACCCCCTGCGCTGCCAGATCCTGCGGCGCAAAAACAGTCAGACGGGCCTGCTCCATAGCTGCAGCAATCGCATCGCGGTCTTCCTGCAGGCGTGCGGAGCGTTCGGTGCCCACGCATCCCATACGCATGCCGATTTCCGTCAGACGCAAATCGGCATTATCGGCGCGCAGGCTCAGTCTGTATTCGGCGCGCGAGGTGAACATACGATAAGGCTCGGATACGCCTTGCAGCGTCAGATCATCGAGCATCACGCCAAGATAGGCCTGATCGCGCCCCAGAACGAGCGCATCATTTCCCGCAACGAAACGCGCAGCATTAAGCCCTGCCAGAAGCCCCTGCGCCCCGGCTTCTTCATAGCCGGTCGTTCCATTGATCTGACCGGCAAGGTAAAGCCCCGACATCGCCCTGAGCGCCAGACTGGGCGCCAGCTCGCGTGGATCGACATAATCATACTCAACCGCATAACCCGGCGTAACGATACGCGCCTTTTCGAGCCCGGGGATCGACGCAATCATCAGGGCCTGGATATCGGCAGGCAGACTGGTCGAGATACCATTCGGATAGACCAGATCGCCCCCCGGATTGCCCGGCAGGCCCTCCGGCTCAAGAAAGATCTGATGGCCGTCCTTTTCGCCGAAGCGGACGATCTTGTCTTCTATCGAGGGGCAATAGCGCGGTCCCTTGCCCGCAATAGCGCCACCATACAGCGCTGAAAGCGCGAGGTTATCGCGTATGATCTGATGCGTCTGCGGGGTAGTGCTCGTGATCCGGCAGGAGAGCTGATCTGTCGTGATCCGATCGGTCAGACGGCTGAACGGTTCGGGCACTTCATCGCCCTTGTCCTCGGCCAGCGAGTCCCAGTCGATGCTTTCGCGCGCAAGACGCGCCGGCGTGCCGGTCTTGAGCCGCCCCATGCGCAGACCCAGCGCTTCGAGCCGTTCGCCCAGGCGCGCTGCCGGACGCTCACCGATGCGCCCTGCCTGTTCCTGCGTGTGCCCGATATGGATAACGCCGCGCAAAAACGTGCCGCTTGTCACGACCACCGCCCCGCATGAAAAGACCCGACCGTCTTCGCAGACGACCCCGGTCACACGCCCGTCTTCCACATTCAGATCGGCGGCCTCACCGGCCAGAATGGTCAGGTTCGGCGTGGCATTCAGCAGCGCCTGGATGGCATTGCGATACAGGAAGCGATCGGCCTGAGCGCGGGGGCCGTGTACGGCTGGCCCCTTGGAACGGTTCAGCAGCTTGAAATGGATCCCTGCCCGATCTGCCGCGCGCCCCATCAATCCATCGAGCGCATCGATCTCGCGCACCAGATGCCCCTTACCGATGCCGCCGATCGCCGGATTGCACGACATGGCTCCGATCATCTCGGGTTTCTGGGTCAGCAAAAGCGTACGCGCGCCGAAACGCGCCGAGGCCGCTGCAGCCTCACTTCCTGCATGCCCTCCGCCTATGACGACAACATCAAACTCGCTCACACACGCCTCATTTACCAATGCAGAATTGTCCGAATATCACATCGAGCAGGGAGTCGACATCAACTTGTCCGGTCAGTCTCCCAAGAGCACGCATGGCCAGACGGAGTGCTTCGCCCCTCACCTCCGGCCATGTCGCTTCTCTGGCCTGATCGAGATAGAGCAATGCCTCCTCAATCCCTGCCCTGTGGCGTGCACGTGTCAGGGGTGCGCCTACGCCGGATGTCAAAGCCGTGATGCGCTCTGCAAGGGCCGCTTCGAAATCGACCATCCCCTCGCCTGTCTGAACACTCAACCCCAGCCCCGCTCCGACAGGGGGGTGCAGATCGATCTTGTTGCTGACGATCAGCGCGTCCGGTCGCAGCGGGGCTTCGGCCTCTCCCGCCATGACATGCACGACGAGATCGGCATGTTCCACGTGAAACAATGCCCGTTTTATGCCCTCAGCCTCGATCTCGTCATCGGTCTCACGCAACCCTGCAGTATCGACAAGACGCAGCCTCACGCCATGAAACAGCCAGTCTATGGCAATGACGTCGCGCGTCGTACCGGCACGATGGGTCACGATCGCCGCATCGTAACCTGCCAGATAATTGAGCAGGCTCGACTTGCCGACATTGGGGGCGCCTGCGATCACGACAGTAAGACCTCGCCTGACAATCTCGCCTCGCCTGTCTGACAGATGCCCACGCAGATCATCGCGCAGACCATCCAGCGTACGCGCCAGTGACAGCTCCACAGCCTCTGGCAGGTCCTCGTCAGGGAAATCGATCAGGGCCTCCTGATGCGCGAGCAGGGTTTTCAGCCGCGCGCTCCAGCCCTCGTAAACCCGACTGAGTGCCCCATCGGCCTGGGCGAGCGCCTGCTGACGCTGACTCTGGCTTTCAGCATCGACGAGATCGGCAATCGCCTCGGCCTGAAGCAGATCGAGCCTCCCCGCCTGAACGGCACGACGCGTGAATTCACCCGGCTCTGCCGGACGCGCACCGAGTGCCGTGAGCGCCATGGCGACACGGTCGATCACAGCCGGACCCGCATGAAGATGCAGCTCGAAACCGTCTTCACCCGTATAGGAGCGTGGGCCCGGCAGCCATAACACCATGGCATCATCCAGATGGTCGCCGTCATGATGGAGCGCCCGCAAACTCGCGTGGCGCGGTGCAGGCAGACGCCCACGGCATAGTGCCGCCAGCACCTCTTGAGCCCCGGAGCCACTTGCGCGCATGATAGCGATAGCCGCCCGCCCGGTTCCCGTAGCCAGAGCGAAAATCACCTCGCCCCTGCGCTCACCCGGGCGTTCCATCGCGTCAACCATGTGAATTCCTTCTATGCCCCAGCTCTCGCTTCATTCTCCTCTCGGCCCTCTTACACTCAGCGAAGATGAGGGCGCTATCGTTGCCCTCGACTGGGGTTGGGGGCGCGATCAGGAAAAGACGCCTCTCCTTACCCGTGCCCAGACCATGCTGGAACGCTATTTCGACGGCGAGGCAGAAAGTTTCGACCTTCCGTTGGCTCCTTGGGGCACAGCGTATCGCAAAGCCGTATGGCAGGCCTTGCGCGATGTGCCTTATGGCCAGACTGTCAGCTATGCCGAACTCGCCGCAAAAGCTGGCGGCTCAGCCCGTTCCATTGGCGGAGCCATGGCCCATAATCCCATTCCCATCCTGATCCCCTGTCATCGCGTTCTCGGCAAAAGCCATCTGGGCGGATATTCAGGCGAAGGCGGTCTGGACGACAAACGCTACCTTCTGCGCCTCGAAGGGGTTTCGATCTAGCTTTTACAGGACAGCCCCCCCTGCTGTGGTCCGGTTCACACAGGGCTCTACCCCTCATCTGAGAAGGGACAGAACCCTTCGATGTCCAGTGCGTAACCGGGCCTCTCTTCTGAGGACATCATCCGTCGGCAGGGTACGGAATAAAACCCCATAAAAAAACCGCCGGAAGCGTGAGCCTCCGGCGGTTTTTCATGACCTGAAAACCAGATCAGTTGTTCATGGCGTCGAAGAAATCCTGGTTCGTCTTGCTGTATTTCAGCTTGTCGAGCAGGAAGTCCATGGCATCCATCGTGCCCATCGGCGCAAGGATACGACGCAGGACCCACATCTTCGACAGCGAAGCGCGATCGACCAGAAGCTCTTCCTTACGCGTGCCCGACTTGGTGATGTCGATTGCCGGGAAGGTCCGCTTGTCGGCCAGCTTGCGATCAAGGATGAGCTCGGAGTTACCCGTGCCCTTGAACTCTTCGAAGATGACTTCATCCATGCGGCTGCCGGTGTCGATCAGCGCAGTCGCGATAATGGTGAGCGAACCGCCTTCCTCGATATTACGGGCCGCACCGAAGAAGCGCTTGGGGCGCTGCAGTGCGTTGGCATCCACACCGCCGGTCAGCACCTTGCCCGATGACGGAACAACCGTGTTGTAGGCGCGTGCCAGACGGGTAATCGAGTCGAGAAGAATGACGACATCGCGCTTGTGCTCGACCAGACGCTTGGCCTTTTCAAGCACCATTTCAGTGACCTGCACATGGCGTGTCGCTGGCTCGTCGAAGGTCGAGGACACAACTTCGCCGCGCACGGAGCGGGCCATGTCGGTCACTTCCTCGGGGCGTTCATCGATCAGCAGAACGATCAGGAACACATCGGGGTGATTGGCCGAAATCGACGAGGCGATGCTCTGCAGCATCACGGTCTTGCCGGTACGCGGGGGTGCCACGATCAGGGCGCGCTGCCCCATGCCGATGGGCGCCACCAGATCGATCACGCGCGGTGTGTAATCGCGCTGGTCTTTCTTGCCCTTGCCCGTGGGCTGAGGCTCAGGTGTGCCGGTCTGCTCGACTTCCATACGCAGGCGACGCTCAGGATAGAGCGGCGTCAGATTGTCGAAGTTGATGCGCTGACGGACGGCGTCAGGCTCTTCGAAATTGATGGTGTTGACCTTGAGGAGCGAGAAGTAACGCTCGCCGTCGCGCGGCGCGCGGATCTGCCCCTCGACCGTATCGCCAGGGCGCAGGCTGAAGCGACGGACCTGGGCGGGGGAGATATAGATATCGTCAGGACCGGGCAGGTAATTCGCTTCGGGCGAACGCAGGAAACCGAAACCGTCCGGCAGGATTTCCAGCGTCCCTTCGCCGTAAATGGCCTGCTCGTTATCCGCCAGGGTCTTGAGAATGGCGAACATGATGTCCTGCTTGCGCATCGAGGAGGCATTCTCGATTTGCAGCTCTTCAGCATAGGCCAGCAGATCGGCAGGTGTTTTTTTCTTGAGTTCAGCAAGATGCATGAAAAGCGCCTTAGATGGGCTATAGTCCACTGCCCGGAAGACGGAGAGCCGCACCCGTGACAGATGATCGATCGTGAAAGAATGCCCCGTCAGATGGGCCGCAGAAACGGGCCCGACGATGAGCGAAGACGAAAGGGTCTTGAGAAAGGCCGCATAAGTGAAAACCAGCGGCTCTTGCGTCTCAATCTAATGAGAAATAACGCTTTCTGTCAATAGTTCCGATCAACCGCGCCAAGGCTTCATCATATACTGTCCCGATGTCGTTTCGGACGCCCCGAGCCCCGGAATAATGAACATCAGAGGTGACGCCTTTACACGTTCGGCATAGGCGCCTGAAATCATGGCCGGTGCGCATTGTCCATCCAGATGAAGCGGCTTGGGAAGCGCGATATCGATCGTGCATGGCATGGGTCCGGCTGGGTGACCCGCAACACGATAACCGACATTGCCAGAACCCTGCTGCGCAATCTGCCCGGTAAGCGGGGCTGCCTGAAGCGGGCGGTTATCGGCATCGAGAACGACGAATTCACCCGAAAGGCGCGTCCCTTCCACCCGGTACCCCATCAGGACATGCGTGGGTTGCCTGCCCGTATAACCGGGGGCCTGGCGAAAATCCGGCGCAACCATGCTCTCGCCCTCATAGCGAAGCGGCTCCCGTGCTAAGCGGTCGAGCGCAGCCTGGGCCTGCTCCGTTGTCGGCTGCAGAACCGGGCGTGCTATGGCCTGAGAGGCCACAAGCCCAAGGCATAGGACAGGAAGGGTCAGAGCGAGGCGGTTCACGATGAGCGATCTCCAAACCAGCCCCGGCGCCAGAATATAAAAAGGGGAACGGCCACCGAGGCAAGCATCAGGCACAAAGCATAGTAATAGCCATAACGCCAATCGAGTTCCGGCATCACCTTGAAATTCATGCCGTACACGCCCGCAAGCAAGGTAGGCGTGATCCCCACGAAACTGACCACCGTCAGCAGCTTCATGCCGTTATTCTGGTCGATACTGATAAAACCGAGCGTGGCATCCAGCAGGAACTGGACCTTCGCCGTCATCTGAACGACGTAATCGCTCAATGAGGCGACGTCGCGCCCCAGAATGCGCAGCCGCATCTGAAGCGTATCGCGAAACTCGAAATAACGCGCATCGCCCAGATACATACCGATGCGATCCACCCCCAGAAGACTTTCCCGGATCGACGATGTCAGATCGCCACTCTCGCCCAGCTCGCGCAGGGTCTGTCGCAGCAATTCGGCACTGCGCACGCGTCGGTTCGGCCTTTTGGCGGCAAAGACCGTACGTGAGATCGCATCGAGCGCATGACCGACATTTTCGAGAATATCGGCAAGACGGTTGACGATCGTCTCAAGCAGATGGATCGTCAGCTCCGGTACGTCGGACAGGGCAAAATCGGCATTATCGGCCGCCAGATCGCGGCTCATGGTTTCGAAGGCGGTATAGCTCGCATAACGCAGCGTGATGAGCTTGTCCGGTGTGATCACCATACCGACTGGCCATGTCGTCAGCACACCATCGACCATGCGCACCAAGGGCATGGACAGATAGATGACATCGCCCCGTTTGTAGTGACGCGACGAGCTTTCGATCTCTTCCAGCGCATCGCGGCGTGGCAGGGTAATCCCCAGCATGGTTTCGGACAGACGGATCTCGTCTTCGGTGGGCTCGACCAGATCGAGCCATGTCACATTTTTCGCGTCATCTGCGGCCAGAATTTCATGAACGGGTTGCCCGACAGGATGGGCCAGAAACATCTCGTTTTTCCTTTTTGGCTCGGACGCTTTCCCTTGCGGGACAAGAATGGACGCAACGCCGCCCCTCTGGTATCGCAGAAACCCGCTCGCCGTGTCGATCCATGTCCCTGACAGGAAATTTGCCATGAGTTCTGAAGTTCCGCCTCGCCCCAACAGCCTGCGCAACGGCCCCGACCAACGCGGTCGTTTCGGCAGTTTCGGCGGTCAGTTCGTGGCAGAAACCCTCATGCCTCTGGTGCAGGATCTGACAGAAGCCTATCAGGCCATCAAGGCCGATCCCGAATTCAGACGCGAACTCGATTATTATTTCCGCGACTATGTGGGCCGCCCCAGCCCGCTCTGGCATGCAAAGCGCCTGAGTGAAGAGCTTGGCGGCGCAAAGATCTATCTCAAGCGCGAAGAGCTCAACCATACCGGCTCGCACAAGCTGAACAATGTGATGGGCCAGATCCTTCTGGCACGACGCATGGGCAAGACACGCATCGTGGCCGAGACTGGGGCCGGACAGCATGGCGTGGCAACAGCCACGGTCTGCGCCCTGTTCGGCATGAAATGCAAAATCTACATGGGTGCGGTCGATGTCGAGCGGCAGAAACCCAACGTATTTCGCATGCATCTGCTCGGCGCCGAGGTTCATCCAGTCACGGCAGGGTCTGGCACACTCAAGGACGCCATGAACGAGGCGATGCGCGACTGGGTAGCCAACGTGCATGACACCTATTTTCTGGTAGGCACGGTTGCCGGGCCGCACCCCTATCCGGAAATGGTGCGCGATTTCCAGTCCATCATCGGCATCGAAACGCGCGAGCAGATCCTGGCCACAGAAGGTCGTCTGCCTGACGTTCTGGTTGCAGCCATCGGTGGCGGTTCGAATGCGATGGGCCTGTTCCATCCCTTCCTCGATGACGACGCCGTCAGGATGATCGGCGTCGAGGCCGCAGGTCATGGCCTCGATAGCGGTCTCACCGCAGCCTCCATTTCACGTGGACGTTCCGGCGTGCTGCATGGTAATCGCACCTATCTGCTTCAGGATGAGTTCGGTCAGATCGCCGAGGCGCATTCGATCAGCGCCGGTCTCGATTATCCGGGCATCGGACCGGAGCATTCCTGGCTGAACGATATCGGTCGCGTGGAATATGTCGGTGTGACAGACAAGGAGGCACTGGATGCGTTCCAGCTCCTGACACGCACAGAAGGCATTATTCCTGCGCTGGAATGTGCCCATGGTCTGGCAGAGGTCATGAAAATCGCGCCGTCCATGACCCCCGATCAGATTATCGTTCTCAACCTGTCCGGCCGTGGCGACAAGGACATCTTTACTGTCGCCGAGCATCTGGGAGTTGCGCTGTGAGTCGTATCAAGGCCCGTTTCGACGCCCTCAAATCCGAGGGGCGCGGGGCACTCATTCCGTATCTTCAGGCATTCGACCCCGATCTCGAGACTTCGCTCGCACTGCTGAAAGGCATGCCCGAAGCCGGTGCGGACCTGATCGAGATCGGCGTTCCCTTTTCCGATCCTTCTGCCGATGGCCCGACCATCAGGCTGCAGCCAGACGCGGCCTGACGGCCGGTGCCACACTGGCAGGCGTGCTCGACATGGTGCGCGCTTTTCGTGAGGGCGATAACGAGACACCCATCATCCTGATGGGCTATCTCAATCCGATCGATAGCTACGGCCCTGCCCGCTTCTGTACCGATGCAGCACAAGCCGGCGTCGATGGGCTGATCATTGTCGACCTCCCCAAGGAAGAAAGCGATCTGCTGGCCGATGATGCACAGCGCTGCGGCCTTGACCTCATTCAGCTGATTGCCCCGAACACGCCGGATGCACGTCTACCCTATCTGCTCGATACCGCCTCGGGCTTTATCTATTATGTCAGCATCACCGGCATTACCGGCACGCGCACGGCCAGCAATGACGAACTGTCAGCAGCCCTGCCACGCATCCGGGCTGTCAGCCATCTGCCTGTTGCCATAGGCTTTGGCATTCGCACACCCGAACAGGCGAAGCAGGCGGCTTCTGTGGGCGATGCAGCTGTCGTGGCCTCAGCCCTGATCGCCACGCTTGCCGAGACGCTCGACAATGGCAAGGCCACAGCCTCTACGGTGCCAGCCGTACTGGAGCAGCTCTCGACCATCGCACGCGCCGTGCGTGGAGCCTGACAATAGGACCGGACCCGACACAGATCCTGAAATCTGCACCGAAATAAAAAAGCCACGTTGAACCGGGTTCAACGTGGCTTTCCGGTTTTTAAAGGCTTCTGAAGGTTCAGCGTGTGTTGTGTTTGAGCGCAGAGCCGAACGAGATTGCAGACACGCCACCGAAAATCAGTTCGACCCCGATAAACGTGCCGATCAGCCAAAGACCGGACCAGGGCAGCGTAACGAAGATAAAAATACCCGTCAGCAGCGACACGACAGCGCTGAGCACCAGGGTCCACCAATTGGGCACATCGCGATTACCCATCGCCCAGATGCCGCGCATGACGCCTGACGCCATAAGACATCCCGCCATAAACGCCGTCAGAAAGAACGACCCCGTAATCGGCTCCTGAATCAGCAGAATACCGCTCACGCCATAGAGAAGACCCATGAGAGCGGTCATCCAGAAGCGTGATCCGGGCACATCGCGATGCGCAAAACTCTGCGCCAGATATGCCCCGCCCGAAAAGATCAGCAGCATCCCGAGAACCACCACGCTCGCGAGAGTCGCGACGATCGCGTCAACCAGAGCCACAGCCCCGAGAACGAGCAGGACAATGCCAATCCCGATAAACCAGTTCGGCTTGAGCTTGGTGCTCATGGGGGGCATTCCGGGTATGGGGTTAAAGCCAGACATAGTGCTTTCTTCCTTTCTTTTCAGTCTCTACGCATCAGAGACGCGGCAGGCGCATTATTGGGTTGTTAACAATGCGTTACCTTCTTTCGCACCCTCATGAGCCACTGCGATGTTTCACGTGAAACATGCCTGTGGATGCGCCTCAATACTGCGTCTACCCGCACCATCCCGTAAGCACAGGTGCTGTTTTCAGAAACATTTACGGACAAGAAGAAGTCGGTCGACAGATTGTCACATTTGCCCGGTGACAGTATTGAACAGGTCATGTGTGCAGATCGCCTCCGAAACCGGCTCGCCGGACTGGTCTCGCGTCGAGACCCTTCTCGCCAGAAGAACGGGACTGCGCGTCAGATGACGCGACCTGTTCTCGATCGGGACACCATCGATCCGGGGCCGGGCCGCCTGGGGCAGAGAGTCGAGGCACTGCAGGCCTGCCTGCGTCTCGCTGGGGTCGTCGTCTGGGTACCTCTTTCGGTCGGTTTCGAAGCCCTGCTCCTCCCCATTCCGGGCGTGCTGAAAATACGCTGGACCCGCGTTATCTGGGGCGTGCTGTGCAAACTGCTCGATCTGGATATCAAGGTAATCGGCGAACCGGTCGGCACTGTGGGCGGCCAGAAAGGACGCGATCGTGGCGAGCGTCCGGTGATCTATGTCGCCAATCACTCATCCTGGCTCGATATTCCCGTCCTCGGGACCAAGATCTATTCCGTTTTCGTTGCCAAGGGCGATATCGAACGCTGGCCTATCATGGGGCTGGTCTCCAAAATCGGTCGGACCATATTCGTCAGTCGCAACAGAAGCACGACAGGGCGCGAGCGCGACGAGATGATCACCCGCCTCGCAACCGGCGATAACCTGATCCTGTTCCCTGAGGGAACGTCGTCGGACGGATCGCGCGTGCTGCCTTTCATGTCGACATTCTTCGCCATCGCCAAGCTGCCACGCCTGCCGAAAAACGCGCCCCCTGTCGACATGCCATCATACCCACCAGGGCTGACACCACTCATCCAGCCCATCTCGCTGGTTTATGACCGGCTTGAAGGCCTGCCCGTTCATCGCACCCGACGCGCCATTTTTGCCTGGTATGGCGATATGGATCTCGGCCCGCATGTCTGGCAGTTCCTCAAGAGACGCAACAAGCGCGCCACGATTTTGTTGCACCCACCCCTCGCCCCCGAAAACTTCCCCAGCCGCAAGGCGCTGGCCAACGCGGCATGGGCCGCAGTGGCGCACGGGGCTGCGGCTCTCAGGCAGAATGATGAAACGGTAAAAGGCTGGCACGCGCCGGTCGATCAGCCGGAATGCGAAACCGATCAGAAGTCGATTTCGGTCGTCGCGTGAAAGCTTCTGGGCAGGCCCGCCACCGCTGAATTGGTCGCGTTCGTCCCCCCGTCGATCGAGCTGGGATACACAGACGCCCAGTACTGCACGTTCGTGACATTGGTCACGCCAAAGCGCAGAACCATTGGCGTGCGATACACATGAAACCCGTAACGCGCACCCAGATCCAGTGTCGTAAAAGACGCTGCAAAACTGCGGTTCTCATTATCGGCAGCACGCCGCCCCACAACATGAAAGCTGGCATTGACCGCCGCACCGCGCATCCATTGCGGGTGATAATCGAGCAGCATGCTGGCCTGGACCGGCGCCACCCCGACGACCTGCTTGTGCGACGTCAGGGACGAACCCGTATTGCCTGTCTGGGCATCGAGCCAGGTCATACCGCCTATCGCACTCAGGGCGTCGTTCAACCGCCCTGCAATCTGCCCTTCAATACCGTAATTGCGCTGAACGCCAGCCTCACGAAACAGGCCGCTTGCCGGATCGGTGAAAGCAAAATCGCGCGTC